>JAHZNA010005023.1:0-38773 GCA_027743935.1 Sinodicranocentrus sp. ZH6 | reverse complement strand
AAAGCTAGTGGGTAGTTATGCTAATTAGTATTGCAAACATATTTAAATGTGAACAAAGGTCTCGTTTTCCTGTCGTATATCTTGAAATAGTCGGAAGCTACATTTGAATAGGTGTGCTGTATTTATTGTTAGTACTTTCGTTTGGGATTAGGAAACTTCGTGTGGCAATGCCATTTACTTTTTAACTTATAAATATAGCATTTACAGATTCATGATTACAGAGGGTACTATAGGAAATGTTTAAGTAACTCCCACTGCAACCGCAAGGATGTTAAGATTCATAATTTATTATTACATGTACCTATTGTACCTGCTTTAAAAGTTGGTATTGGCACACGGCATGCTGCTTTTCTTTTGTAGACCTTCCACTTACCTTTCATTCATGTGCAGGCAGAACTGGAAATATGAATATCGGTGGTGTTCTAACTAACTAACTACGGAGTATCAGATGTCAGATAAGAATATCGGTGAAGGTATCTTTAGCGACCCCCGAATTTTTTGGGGGTCGCTTAAGATACTTGAACTAACTTGTAGTCCAGGTAACGTTGGCGACCCCCAAGTTTTTACTGTTTTAATGTACAAATTGAGTTGAAAATGTATTTTCGCTAAAGTTACCTCAGCCAGAATATCAATATATATTTAGTGAATTTCTTTCGTTTTCAGGATATCTCATCAGATTAGATTTATGAGATACAGATAAGTTTCCATAGGTAGGCTGGTAATATTATTACCATCACTCGAATGATCATATATGTCTGGGTTGGGTGGTAAACTTAACTTCCAGTCTCACAGTTGACAGTTCGGACAATTCCAATTTTCCAATGTGAATGATTCTACTCTATTGGGTATTTATGAATCTCTTGAACCACCTGTAAATGACAATGACAAATGAAGGCAAGCAGCTCTGGTAACTGCTGACTGACTGTTGAATCTGTATTCAAGGGGCAGATGACCGAAGGCTTCAACAATTACAGATTAAAACCTCTTAATATGGATGTTAGAGTCTACATCACGACCTCCTCTGTGAAATACTCGGTTGAAGTCTACTTACGGAACCCAATTCTTTTTAAAAAATCAAGTTGAAAATTGAATGTCGAGTTGAGAATTGAGTTAAGAATCGAATTTTAAGTTACCTAACCTAACACACTGATACAACTTAAACCTAGCCTACTTAACCTAACCAATTAGAAAGATATTTCCAAACTTCCAACCCACTTACTATTTCGATTTTTAACTCAATTCTTAACACAACATTCATTTTCAACTAGAATCTCAACTCAGCATTTATTCACATTTTCGATTCTTAACTTAACATTTGATTCTCAAGTCACAAATCAATTCTCAACTTAGGATTCGATTCTCAACTTCATGTTTTTTAAAAAAAAGTTAGGGTCCGTAACTTGACTCTGACTAATGCTAGTTAAAGTCGTGTTACGGATGACGGACCCAAAAAAAGCTGGGATCCGTAAGCAGACCTCAGCCAATTCTTCTACAGTCACATTCCGACTTATACGGGTTTTTATTATTAATCATTAATCCTGGATTCCCTATTCTCAATTGAAATTGAAAACACTGTTCACCAATATAGCTGATAGCCTAACATTGAACAAGAAACGTAGCTCTTATGTTGTATGTGACCGATTTCTCACTAGCAGCGAACTTTTGCAAAAAATTTGCTTACTTGCAAATTTGGAACCTCTGACCTAGCAACAACTGCTACCTGGAAGAGTATAACTTTAAAAATGACATACACACTCCCCAATATGACACCACAGACTAGCTTAAAGGAAAACCCTGTATATATGTACGTACATGTAAGGCACATCCTCATCCAACATCCGCCAGCAAAAACCACCCCCTCCCCCCCTCCTTCACTCAATAATCACGAACGGAGAAGTACCTTACATAGCGCAAGTTTCTACATTCTCCTCTCCGCCATTTTGAAGCCAAAATGTATAAAAATAAAAAATAATAATACTCAGATTTCATACCTCAAACCCTGCTGGAATTTCACTATTAAAGTTGAACTTGAAAACTAACTAACTACAACTACTCAGTTGTCATCAGTCAGTCGTCAGTATATTTTTCCAGTTGAAGACAGTACCACATAACACAATCAAATACCAAGAGTCTTTGGTCTCAACAGTTGCCAGTTATAAAAGAGACGTAGATAATGAACAAGTTCAAGTTTCAGACTTTTCGTTTAAAATTTCTTAACTGATCTCAACCCACTTAACTAATGACGCACTTAACTCCTCTTACCCTTGACTATTAATGATGAATATGAAAACTTTTGTAAAGTTGCAACAAAAGCATAATATCATCACCTAATCCCCCCTTGACTTGCACTAACCACCTAACCCTCCACTACTTCTTTTTAATCTCAAAGTGGATTAAATGCAAATTTTAAAATTTAGCAAAAAAATTATGTGCCCAGCAAAAAAGTTTCCTTCCTCCTCCTTGTGTGTCCCCAACTCTTCTCTTGTTGGATGAATACAAGGAACTCATTCCATATCCAAAGGATGAAGGATGAAGGAAGACTACAAAAATAGATAGAAGTACATGGACAGAGATACAACTTGCTTCACTATCAGAGCTGAACATACGCAGACTCGTGAGATGTGCGACGTGTGTGATCTGTGTGTTCGTCTCGGTCCTGCTCCTTAACTCTTCTTCCAGTTGTGTCCTCCTACTTGCTCTACAACAAAGCACGTGGTGTGCGCTGCTGTATGGAGTGGATATGGTAAAATGGGCATTTCATTTATATATTATGGAACAAAGTAAGGAACACATGCTAACTATTGAACTTGATGTGCTTGGATTTTCATGGTATTCACACACGTTGCATTTCCACACTGTATTGTATCCGTTCATGCCTTAAAATATGGTTTTTCTCTTAGCTCTTCCATGAATAAGAAAGAAGAATGATGTTCAAGTGGAAGTTGAGTCTTGGATGCTAGCTAACTATTGTTACTCATAAAGGGTTCTCTAATTGTGAGAGGGATTGTTATAAATAAAGGATAAGGTATATTATTATGGAACTTTATGAAGATTGGGGTGCAAGTATGGTGGCTAGTCATAGGGCATGGGGATGTGCATATATGTAAGGTTGGGAACTTGATTGCTCATCGATGTAAAAGCATACAAGCATACTTTTGAGTACTTTAGTTGTAAGTAGCACGTCGGCTTTATTGGGAGGTATAACGGTGGATTGGGGATGTGGAGATTTCATGAGGATTTTGACGTTCCCGACCAATCATGGTAGCTTTATAGTGAAGACTTTGGAGGGGATGGGATAATGATAGGTGTGATGGTCTTAGTCAAAAATCGGAATAGTCCAGGATGCAAAAAAGTAATGAGCTGTTCTTTGTTCTTACAAGTTAGAAACTTAATTGTCTGTCGTTGTATTACGAACAAATGCAGCTCATTGCTAGCAATCTTTAAAGAATTTGAAAGATGCATACTTGTCAACTAGTTAACTTATGTTTCTACGAAATATATCATCAGTATTAAAACTATACTTATAAACTTCTTATCGTTTAATTGGTTATTTAGATTGTAGCACTGCAAATGCTATTTGATTCAAATATATATTTTGTATTTGTACTACAGACACCTATGATTGCTTTAAGATATTATTCCATATTTAACTATACAGTCCAAATTCATCAACGAAGGAATAAAATAGGAAAATCAAACTAAAACATTTACGTATGTTAATTTATATAACAATACTCCACATAAGCTCCTATTAATCTAACATTATACCTTCGTACTTTCCATACGCGATATCGTCTATTTTGGAGGTGCATGGCACATCTGCATCGGTTCATCAAGGTCTGCGCTTGCACATACGTCGATAAACTAAACCCCTTGGCTGATCTCCCGACCACACTTTGGGCTCATTGGCAGGTGCGTCCTTGACGTTAGTCTGCCCATCATCAGGACGTACTTCTCGAAATAGAGTTCGGCCACGTGCCAGTCCTGGAGCTGTATGGGATGAGGATGCAAAGCGAGTTTGCTCACTGTGGTCATGGCTTATAGTAGTTTTAATTTGGCGTCCATTCTGATTACCTGGAACAGGTCTTCGACTTCGAGTCTCCTTAGAAGTTGAGGGGGTGATTATCAATGGAGGTGAAACAGGTTGTGGCTTGCCTTTACCTTGCCCACCTTGATTTTTTCCCTGAACTTTAGCTGACTCTTGAGATTCCGGCTCTCCAGAAGGAGAATGATAGATTTCAAGAGATTTCATTTTCTTAGTAAGGGTTTCATTTGGAAAGCTAAGAAAGCAAGTTAGATTTTTGGAACCAGGTTTCCTACCGTACATGACACAACCTCCTGTAGCTTCTGCTAACTTCTTGGTTTGTTTTTCTGCTTTGCTTCCCTTCATTTTAGGCTTGATCATTACTTTCTACTTGATTCCTTTTAACTAAGTTGAAAGTTCTTTGTCATCAACGTTTCAAGAGAGGGGGGCAGACCGACGGTTAAGATATTCTAAAATAGGAACATTGAAAAACTGAAATTACAAATTAGAATAGTACCACTTATATCTCTGATTTAAGCAGAAAATTTTATTATCGAAAACGTTGAACTTAATTACTAGTTAGTCTTAACAAAATGTTGGGAGAATGCGAATGATAGACGAGATATAAACAACAAGATGATAAATTATCTTGAAGAAACTACTCATCTTTTGAAGCTTGGATTCAGTTGTGCAGTTTTATCAGGGCTAGAACAAAAAATGCAAAATCATACGACATTTATGACCACCTCATTATTAAGCTGATGGGGAAATTTTTTAGCGAAATTGCCTAGTCCTGTATTCCAATTGAACAGTTTTGTAATTTTTCCATAGTATTCGATAACAAAATCACATTATTATTGTACTGGGCTTGGCAGGTTCTTTCTAAAATGCAGTTAGTATTCAAATAAATACATGTTTATGCTAATGATACATAGCTATAGCTTGTATATTGTATGCATAAATATCTTCACATGAACAAACATTGTAAAGCAATTTCAAAACATTTTCGAAACTATTGAAGTCAGTTCAGAATCAGTATTAAACAGCTAATATTTCACCATCAACATTTCCTGAATAACATTATTGCCCTTTTCGATGAAGTAATACGTGTTGATATTTTGACATTATTTATCGCACATTCAAGACAGAGTTGATGCATGGATAATTAGGTATGCGTTTCGTATTTCAAGTCGATCATGAAGTAATGACTCATGCAGTTGTGAACATAACTCTATTTCTCACGCTTCCTGACTTGCAGCTGTGGAGTCGAGAAAGAAATCTGAGACGGAGCTTAAAGCAGTAAAAGCTGTTAATGTGAGCTAATTCTCGGACGTGTTTAATGTAGCTTCGAGTGAAGTCATTCATAGGAATATAGCAAGGTGAAGGCGAAGTTCAACAGAAATGCAGAAAGTTAAAAGTTGAAAATGAAATACTAATGTTATAACGTTGACCGTAAAACATACAAAATATGACAAAGGATATGTCTATGACTAATCAGTCTGTAGGTACGAGTTGTAAAATTCCATGAATTGACGCGAGTGAATTAGTCGTAAAAATTTTATGGGATGTAAAAATTACAAAAGTTGCCTAATACGTTGGCATTGTCTACGGAACTAGATAGCCGCACAGTTACAGGCATAATTTAGCTAGGTATTAGTTAAATTCTAACTACTACTTAATTACATTTTTCAATAATGAAGCATCAATCGATAAAACCACTATCATCGTGACATGAGCCGTATTTTTCGTTTTTGGTGTAAATGATAAAGGTTATTTGGCAACATTTTCGGTATATTCCAAACTCAAGAGTGCAAAAATACTTATGCATACAATGAAAATTAGCTTGAGAATCCAAACAAACAGTACCATACAGAATCATTCCAACTACAGGCTTTTTCATACAATGAACTATGAAACTTATTTTGAATTGCTGACAATTTGTTTCATTTAAATAAATAAATATAGGATAAAAAATGGAGCATAGGGGAACGATGAGGACTACTAACTAATAATAATTCCTTGTGAGGATATCATATGGGAATATCCTGTATGGGAAAGCTTAATTGGTTTGGGTAATCCAGTGTGCGTCATATTTTATAGCTTATAGTTTTTATATCACGCTCGCAGATTTATGTTACTAACGTGTAGTTTAACTACTTTTTACTAACTATTCTTTTCACACTCCATATCCTGCTTTAAGATTGGAATCGTTTTCTGTAGATAACAAATGGAGTGGATTTTAAGGAACTCTTTGATGTCTTCTAGAGCAATTAGGCATAAAGGAATCTTTATCGTTCATAAATTACTTGCATAACGCCACTGATAGCCTTTGCCATTCCTTTTATGCGTTTAAAAACTTTTATCATTTCTTCCAATGGCATTGCAAATTTAAATTGTAGACAACGAAGGAAAATGTATTTTTTCCATACCATATGTCGCACATCATTACGCTTCTCTCTTACACAAAGACGTTTTTCCTTTGACGCTTGTCAACTTTCATTGTCCATTTGTGATCGAAAAGCCATTCAACGGAAGGCAACTTGAATACAGTCACAAATTAGTATAACACGAAAATCCCTCAAGGAACACAGATGTCCACTTAATTATGAATCCTTGTCGCGGCCCTAATCATATCATAAGAAAAGGAAAACATTGTTAGTATATGGAGAGTATCATGCATTAATTTGCAATGCGCGTATCCTCACTTGAATAATAATCTTGAGCAAGGTACACAATATAATGACCACGACTCTGATCCAAAATATGTTTGAGAGAGATCATGATGATCACTTCCAAATATGGAGACACAATGTTGAATGTATGCTTTTGTTGTGGTGTCGTCATATTACTCATTCTTTCATGGCAGTAACGTAGCAAACATTCACTTCGAAATATGACTTTACTTCAACATTTAATAAGAAATTCCAAAATTTCCGTTAATTGTTCTATAAAAATGTAAGTTCGGGTTGAGATGAGTTTTTGTGAATTGTCAAAGTTTTACTCTATTGTCGCCAAAGATGACATAGAAGCAAGTTATTATGGAGAACTTAATAAAAGTTATAATCCTGAGAGTTTGACAATGCTGGATGATGATAATGATGATGCTGATGATGCAAAACAGGACTACGGCTACGCTCCTTTTGCAGTATGAAAATAATCATTATGAGTTGATTCCTCCACCTCCTCTCACTTGTTTTCATGTGTCAGTTTGATAGTCCGTAAGGAGAAGAACGTGTCTTAGCGTGGAATGCAGTTAGTCGTCAATGGGTCACCTTTCGATCATCGTCGTTTCTCGGCCCTGACTAGAAAGATCAAAAAGTGTTGTTCACGCTATATTTCATAATTGTAATATATATACATGCATAAACCCCTTGTGAGATTGACCAGTTATCGAGATAACAGCTAAAGTTTAAAAAAAAACTGTGTGGCAAACTCAAAAAGGTGAAGTTTCGTTTATTAAAGAAAGACTATGCATAAATCTGAGAGCATGCTCAAGGGGGGGAAGGACGAGGGGAAGATAACAAAGTTAATGGAAAGCATTAACGTTTCTCATCAACAACGCCGAGGAAGTGATGTCGGTTTAATCGGCTCTAAAGGCTTTTACATTGCTCCCCATCAAAGCGACATTGTTTCCCACTCGGGAGGTTCTTCAACGGCGCAAACCACAGTAATAATTACGGAAAGGGACTCTCCAAAAAGAAACAGTTGCCAGTTGCACTTACCCCCTGGGATAAACACAGAGAGAAGAGGTTCAACTGGGAATATCCTCTGGAGAAAAGGTTCTGCACCACACGCTCTTCATCTTAACCCCCACCATCAGATTTTAATCAACGAGCAGGTACTTCAGAGACGAGGCTCTACCCCTGGGGATGTCCTTCTTTTCCCGCGCCGTGACTCTAGAAAATTCTCCACTGATTCTATTGACCTTGAAGGGTTTGCTAATTTGAATGGGAAGTCTTGGAAATCCAGCCAGGGCACGATTGTCGAAGAAGAGGTAAGTCTTTGACTTCAATTATATAAAAGTCTCTTACACTTAAGCTCCTCCTTGATTAGCAAAACAGCAAACTTTCAACGATAACCATCAAAAGCTCATTATCTCCGAGAAATTTATTACTTGTAACATTATCGTAGAGAGTTGTCATCCACCTGACATCATAAAAACAAGTTAATTTGTTATAGTTTCTTTATCTCCCATTAATCAGTCCATCTTTGCCATTTCTACTGGAGATGAGAGATGCTGATAAGACGGAAACTATTCAGTGGGCGACTTATTTTTTCTCTCCTCTCCTGTTACAGTTTAGACGTGCCTATTTCATCCCACTAAAATAATGTGATACTGCGGTACTCATCGAATTTTATTTTTTCCTTATTACTTTTCTATCGCTAGGTCCCACGCAAGGACACGATATTATATTTTGAAATCCTTACAAAAAAAAGGCTTCCCCCTCTAAAAATCTCAAGTTCCTTCCCAGATTTTGAGATATGGCGAAAAATCCAAAGATAGCCTCTGGCTTAAAAGTTAAATTCCATGTTAGGCTTAAAATTGAAAATAAAGATGTTTGAAAGGAGATGTAAGGTACTTGTAGTGCAGTTTGAGGGGGCATATTAGCATTTGAAATCAGCATCCTGTATATCAAGTATGGTAGTGTAACAGTTCACCTGTTGTGGTTTGCTGTAAATTATGCAGAGATGATAATCACTTTGAAAGTACACCGTCCTTTGGTGCTTTACTTACGGTGAGTAAAAAGATTTTTTCTGCTCCTTTGCTTTCCATGCCCATAAATGGTCTCGTTCGGAGAAAATGTATTACATCATGCAACCACTACTTTTGCTTGACGCCGGTCTGCCGACTTTAAAGTGTTGTGATTTCTGTTGAGAAAAAGCAGATACTTTAAGAGAGCAAGAGTACAAACTACAAGGGTGGACATCACATTGAATCTTTTCCAGAGAATGAATGACAGAAATGAAACTCACGTTTTCGTAAATTCAATTAAGTCATTGTCGTCTCCTCCCAAAATTATGAAATAATTGAATGCTCAATGATTCCCTTGCATGGATAAGGAATTGTAATGTTTGTCCTTCAAAAAGAAATAAAATATTATGAATCTAGTGGAATAAGGAGAAAAAATTCAAATCATCGGGATAAACGTGACCGAGACTTTTGGCATGTGAGAAATGATAACATTTTATACTGTAGCTATAAAAGTTCAAATGTTTTTATAACTGCTAATGATCAAATTTTCTATTTTTTGCTCTTTAACCCTTTTTTTATAAATAGCAAACCGAGTACAAAAACATCTTCCTTTTATGTAACATGCACCTTTTTTGTCACTATTACATTTGGCAAGGATCATTTAGCACGAATGGCACGATATTTATGTGTGTTTCTATAGTAGGAAATATTCTCACGCATGATTATATGTCCAACTTGCAAAAACAATTGATGAGAATATCCCTCGGGATTAAGTCACCGGTAAAGTTTTTTCTTCATTGAGGTAGCAATAATTTACTCATCGTCAGAGAAAAAGGAGTCTTTCTATAGCAGAGTTACATTTTCATGCATTTTACAACGTAATCTTTTTCAATGTCATGTGTGAGAAGTAAAGTTATCCTTTTTCGGAGAATTCGACGCTGTTATTTCTCTCTGTTGTGAAGTAATGCGCATTTTCGTGTCGTCGATGTTATGTCTCATTGTTTTAATATGATTCACGAGCTGCTTTATTTTAAAATGATTCACTTTCCCGTTTCCTCGTGGGTTGAAAATGTCACTGAGGTCAAGTTCAAAAGGAAAAAGGCGTGGGCACACGCGACTTGTTTTGTTTTTTCTAAAGATGCACCATTCCCTACTCAATTTTCACGTGGAATACAAACGACCACAAAGTTATATAAAAAAGAACTCCTGTCGAACAAGTGCTCAATTTGAAATCCTTTGAATCAGAAGTAGTAGCCGCTCATGAATAAATTCATGTGATTAATAAGTAGATTACAAGTTGGTAATAAATATTGTTATTTTTTCTAATTGGAAACTGGAGAATGATAAATATTCGCATGGTAAATGTCATTTTTATAAGAAAACATTTTTTCACTATGCACCACAAGTAAACAAAAGAAATTCACAAATGAAGATCATACCATGTGATAAGATGAATTTTGCAGATAACCTCGTATCAAATATGGAATCACTTCAGAGAATTTATGAGCTTTTCATTTTTTTACCTTCATAAATATCCCAACTTGAAGAGAATGCATAGTTAGTATATGCAAATGCGCAGATAGATACAAATTTGAAATTTATCTTCCCTGTTTATCTCCTCTCGACATTTTTTCTCTCCCTCTCTGTCTCTTGTGTTTTCCCTTTAGCCAAGATAATTACAGTGATTACTCCTTGAACAAGATGGGATATGGGTGGGGACTGGTAATTGCTGTGAAGAAAAGGATAACAATAATTCAACAATCAGCATCATCATGCTCCTCTTCTGCTGCGTCATTATTACACATGTAGTACATGGAGGGGACTCCTAGTTAGCGATTGGTGTCAAATTTGTTGTTCATTTTTTCTCTCTCTCCACAAGGGAATTGGAATGGAGTTTATTGTTATTTTTAGAGTTTGACATTCTCCCTCTGCAAGTTTATAACATATTTGTGAGCGTAATTATAGTTTTGTCTTTGTGTTACTTCCTTTTCCACCGGCTCATAATAATATGACATAATTTATACGGTGCATTACAGATGAGGAGGTTGGGAATGTTGGGATCATATATGTAAGGTGATAAGGATGGATTTTACTGATTCTTAAAAGTACCTGAGTAACTTTGGAAGGATTTGAAAGGGTGTTGTGTGTGAAAGGTAGTTTCTGTCAAAGTGGTTACTGCGTGGGTGGTAGATGGTGGCATGTTGATGAGTGATAGATGGTGACGATGGGCATTGTTGCTTGTTTGAAGTGGAGAGGCGACGAAAAGTGTGCGGAAATCTTTTGAGGGAGGTGATGGTGGTATAGAAGAGCAACATATTTTTGTTGTTTCACCGTTTATCCACTCTTTCAAGAGTATATGATAGTGTGTTGGAGTGTGAGTTGACTTGGGAGAGTTTTTGTAATGAGCGTATAAATGGATAACAAGGAGGGGATCAAGTTCATAAAATCGTGAATCGCTTCTGGTCTTGAAATCTTGTCTGGTTATCTTTAATGAGGAATGTACCGTCCACTTTGTTTTTCTCTGGGCTAATATTACAAGATGGATTTTTATGATTGGCTGTTTTTGATAAAGTGTACGAAGCAATGAGGATTTTATGCTAATTGAGGGATGAGATATATGAGGTTGTTCTTTTTTACGATGTTTCATGGGGCATTCATAAAGTCGTAAATCATTTAGTGCTCTGCGTAAGTAAATTTGAGAATAAAAAGAAATATATATTTGTTTGTAACGTATAGGGATTTTGTTGAGTATGATGGGTGTCTTCAATTTTTATGCGTTTTTGCAAAATCATCATCTGGAATATTATTTTTCTTAACTTTTTACGACTCCGTTGCGTATTTATGTTTTTCTCTATTTGGATTTTATAATCAAAATCTAGGGAAAAACAATATTGAGGAAAACTGAAAAGTATTTGGTTTAAGAGAAGAATTTGTGCAAACTCCGTAATTCCATGTGGGATTATCTTTTTAATGAAAAATATAAACAAAGTCATTGATATAACTTGCTTAAGCGATAAAATGGGGTACTACTCCACTCGTAAAAAGTTGTAATAACGATTGAAAGTCATTTGGAAATTAGGAATGTTTTTAGCTTTCGTTTGTTTATCATAATATCGTAAAAGTACGAGCATAACTGGCTAATCAAAATTATCCATATAAGGAGACACGTAAAACTACGCCTTTAGACTAAAGAAATTATTGTAATTCATTCATTCTTGAAAATCAAATTCTGGGTATATTTGTATATCTCTTTGTCCAGAAATCCAACGCAGTCGGTTTGTAATAGAAAATACCATTTCCCTCAAGCAAATGTCATCTTAAGACCTCGCCTAATTGAAAACGGTAATAGGCTACGACAATGTTGTAAATTGGATTTAAGTTTTACTCAAAGTGACACATGGCCAAGTCAGGCACGTGTGCAATATGACAATGGAAAAATGTGGGATTATTCTTGGTTTTTAAACAATCTAGTAAGCAGATACATAACATTAACACTACAAGCTATTCCATCCACCTACATGTCTACTGCTTTTGTTTGATGACCATTAACAGATAATGCACATCCTTCGTATTCTTAGTACCGAGCCATTGATGGGAAAACTCTAGGCCAGCCTACTATTTTCAAAGTTTGTTGCCTAATCCGAGTTATTAAACTATTAAATTCTTATGCTAATAAAACAACAGGTGTCAAGTGTCAGCTAGTGGAAGTTTTGTGTAAAATAAAAATACTGTCACACAATAGTACAAGCAATTAGTGAGATTCCAATGTGACCATGAATTACATTGCATGCAAAAATTTTGTTTGTTTTTCTAATTTAATGTGGGGGAGGATTGCGGAAAATCAGATTTTACTACCCCCATTCGAATTTAAGTTTTAGAAATTTTGGGATAAATTTACCAGTATAAATATAAATTATATGAATATTCAGTATGGCAGTTTAAATTTTAACAGCTATGTTTACCTACATCATAATTTAGCTGAAATGTCTTTTATTTTTACAATGTCGTTTTTTCAATATCAAACTTACAAATGTGCAGAATAGAGCAGTCCATTATTTAAAAATGAGTTTATGAATTGTTGATACCTAATTGTTACAAAAATGATTACAAGTTTGAAATGAGCGTATCCACATGGTACCAATTAATTCAGAATTATAGAGTATTTATCGAAGAAGATTTATAAATTGTTCATTAGAAAAATATCATCTCATGGCGATGCTAATAAAGAATCATTGTTGCGTTCAGAGCTAGATTTGAGGTTATGCCAGTCGCAAATTGGGTTCTTAATTGTAAGGTTTCCAACATCGATAACCACTTTTCCATATGTAGCTGCATTTCTTGTCATCTTTTTATCACAGACTAATACTTCAATCTTCTTGCCAACAAGATCTTGCTCGTTTTCCAACGGGAAGTCAAACACTTCAATGAAGTCCACCATTTCCTCATTTGTCTTGTTCATTCTTAGCTCAGTCGAATAAATCTGACGTCCAGGAATTAAGCTTATTTTGACAAATGTCGGCTGAGCCGAACCACGTAGTCTTTTTCCACGTCGTAAATTTTTTATAAATAAGACAGAAACTTCCAACACCAGAACTGGATCTTTTGGTCTGAAAATATTGAATCCATTTAGAATTATAATTTATCTGCTTGAAAGTAATGGAGGGATTTTTATCTCTGAAGTTAATCACTGCAAATACCAGACCTGGAAGACCTTCTACTATCACTTGTTATCACAATTTTATTTCTCAATTCAACGCACAACTGGATTTTTGGCTTTCTATCTTGATCGCCGACTGGAGTTCCATCATAGCGATTTGAAGCAATGTCCTGTTGCTGTATTGAGCCTACCTCGTTTTGAGTTGGCGACGTAGATTTTGTCGGAGTGCGAAGCATTGTTGTATACTTTTAAATCATAATCCCACTAAATATGTATTAACTTTTATCTCGCACCATCTGACGTGATTTTATCTTTGGGGAAATATTTTTCTGTCCAAATCTACCCAAGCAATAATATCTCACAAATAATATAAGGATACCCAGGGCTTTTGTGGGTTAAGAATCAGTGAAATTTTGAGATGTGTCGTATGGCTTCAAATATTTAAAATATGAGTACGGACGAGAATATAAAAATTTTCAAATATTTATTTTTAAAATCACAAATCATACTATCGCATTTTACAGAGTTTTATTTAGCGGGTCGACTATCAAATAAAATGTAAGTAGAATAGATGATGCTGCATTTGTTTCTCAAATATGTGACGTTGACTGTAAGTTGACTCTGTATTGTAATTTGTAATTAACATATCACAGCAGACTATTATTCGGACTTTAAACTGCTCAATAGAACATGGAAATTAGTTTGTGTGCATGATACACCCTGATAATATATGCATAGGCCTAGTAAAGCTTATTTATTTCAGCCATCAGCATGACTAATGTTTTTCTCCAGGTTAAAGACTTCGAGAAAGAAAACCAAATGAAGTCAAATTCAAGATAAGATCTACATAATTTTTATCAATATTTTCATACTGTTTCGAGGACTAAATGCCAGGTTGACGACGGTTTCAGTATTTTCCTTTATGGTTACGTTACACGATACAATAAGAAGCAGCCAAGTAAATGCACACCTATATAGCTGTGAAAGCTGGGAAATAACAAAGTCTTCAAGTCTTGAGCAAAATAGGAGATTGTTGTAAATAAATATGAAGCTTGTTAAAAGCTAACTATATTCTCATGTGTCCTGTGGTGGTGGATTGATCTCAATTTGAAAAGCCACAACATCACGATACCATTCGACGCAGTAGCAAGTCCTCTTTCATGCATTTTACATTTATTTAGCTTCCTTATGCATTCAATAATGTTAACCAAAGTTAACAGATACTCAATATAGTTAGACCTTCGTTAATTCATAAATTTGTGTTGGTGCAAAGCATGAAAAGAACGGGAACCGTAAAACTATAAGGAAATACAAGAAACCAATAGACACTGTGGAAAGGACGAGCGATAAAAGAAGCTCATCTTGTCCAAAAGGCCATTAGCAAAAATCAAAAAAATATACTACAACCACAGTATCAAATTTCATTTTGTACCGGATGCATTAAATGTCCATAAAACATGAGAGATATGCTTCGCCGTAGAAAAACAAACTGTTTCCTCCTCATCAACACTTATTGAAAGGAAGCTCTACATCTAATCATTTTTCTATAACGGATCATTTTACATAAACACTATCAAGCTGGATACTCTGCAAAAACTTAAGAGAATTCTGATATTACATCACGTAATCCAACTACAACTACTCATCCTAATAGATTCACAGAAAAAGAGATATTTTTTAGCTCTCATCATGCAAGCTCATTTCACACCCACTGCTTCCACATAATATACAGAGGTAAATGAAAAAAAACCTAATGTAACCACCACTACTGCACTCCGCTTCAAACAATCTGTGTGAATTACGGTTAATCGTTTTTTGATAAGAACCACGCGCAAAGAGCTATTTTGCTACTATTTCACTAAAAAAAGCGTGGCATTTCTACATAAGCCCTAATCTAGTCCATCTTTTCTATTTTCTAGTAATGCATACTCTACAAACTTGAAGTTCATAATTCTCTTGAAAGTTTTTCTTGAAATACGAGAAGCATCACAATATATGCCTATCATGACATGACTCCGATTACAGTAATTCAATGTTGCGACAATGGCATAAGTTTACGCTAGTTTTTTTTTATCATAAAGATCTTTTTATGCAAATACAAAAAGACGTACTGTTCTGCGCACTAAACTCGTAAATATTTTTTGTCTTGATTTTATTTTCTTCATATACACAACATCCTCCACTACGTCATATTGTACGCATGAAATGCCCTACACAAATATTTGCATATTTTTTCAATGACATTTTTGTGGTTTTTCTCGTGTACTCGTAAAGAAAACACATGCAGGCTCCTTGTTAAAATAATGTGCATCTAATATCTCCTCTCTGCTTGCTCAAATGGAAAACAAGGAATTTACAGCAGTTGAGTGAGTTGATAATGTGAGTATGTGACTTTCAAAGAATAAAATGAAAGTGTGAAATGATAAAAGGGAATATTTTTTCTTTGACTGTGTTTAGCATACTCAGGCTCAGCTTCACCACGACAGAGGCTTTGCCATTGAAATTTTTTATAGGCTTTATAACTCACACACAAAAATCTCTAAAGCGTTATCCAATCTAGTCATTGTCACCATCATATCAATTTTCCTCTCAATTATTATTAAAGTCAAGAGTTGAAACTGGTTTTAAATCTCTAATCTTGTTACATATTCGTAGTTATATAAAAGCACACTGATTTTTCTCACCATTAACAAGTCATCATCGATTTCAAGCAATTACCCCCAACAGAGTCATTAGCTATTGAAAGTTATGCAGTTTCTCTTGGAAATAAAAGCTTGATTAATTTATAAACGATAGTGTGAGACAGGAAGTAGGGGAGAGAAAAATTTCTACAGATTTGTCAAACATTACAACTCTCAATCTCAATTCATAAAAAAAATATTCTAGAGAGTTTTTACAAATCTCTAGATTTCCTTCACTTCTCACAACCCCGTCGTTTTTTCATTCAACCCTACACACTTTTCAGGATTACCTTGAAAACCAAGAATAAAACGAAGAGGACTACGCATCTTGTAGTTTTTTTTCTTCATAGCAAAATGTGTGGATATCCACATATGTGGATAGGGACACGAAACAAGAAGCTATATATGCTTTTTATGCAGCATCAACAAAAGCTCATCTATCCACCTACTCAACTTCTCCACTTGACTCACAGCTTCCCTTTTCCTTCATCATTCTTAAACTAAATGATGAATATAAGACGAGAGTGGAAAAAAGGAAACTAGATCGGTGATAGTTGTCATATCATTCATGGCCAATTATCGAGAGAGTTTTGTACTCTAGTCATTATCTACGCGAGAGAAGTAGGTAGGTATCTTTACCATAAAGCACCACCACATTTTCATATATTATTATCTGCATAAATATCGAATCTAAAGAGAATCCACAAAGAATACATATATGTCAGCTTGTAAACAACGTCTTTTCAACCTTCTTTGCAAAACTCCCTTTTTGACACAACAGATGAGAACAATATCTCACCACAAGAGTATATAAAAAAATGGTGCAATATAATGCAATTGTGATGTATAAATGTGGGTCTGTATATCAGTGTAACTTTTCGCCTTGTCGTCACTTTGCCCATATTCCTTTTTACCTGTCGAGCTTCACTAATATCCTAATAAACAAATCTATTATGTTGTTGTAATGATGATAATAGGGTGAAATGGATTGTTGATTATTTTCGTGTTTTTTTCTTCTTCTCTTCTCAGGAAATATGTTACTTGTGTAGATTTGGTGTAAAGGGCATTTTTCAACTTGATGAAAAATCCAAATGATGAATTATTTTTTTAGAGGGTGTTCACACCATTATTCCCAGAATTTATTATTACTAAAGTACAGCTACATTTTGACTAGAGGATTTAAAGGGGTGGATAGTAGTGCAATGTAAAAAAAACTACCCGAATGACTACTTATAAACAACTGTTACAAGGGGAGAGGATTGAGAAATATTCGAAATTATTGTGAAGATTGAGAAATTTATGAGAATGCAAAAAGCAAACCAGTAGATCAATCATATTTTCTTGCATTTTTCTCTCTTCTATTAAAAAAAACTCCTCGTTGTGGCAAAATCTTTACCACAGAGTAACATTAGCTTTTTACGAGTGCATTGTGCATTCCTTACATTAGCCAGTGAGTCTTGGCAATGCATTTTTTTAAAAAAGATTTGCCACTTCCTGAATTTTTAAAGAAATGTTTTTCTTCTTCTTCTGCCAATTGAATATTTTGCAAGGCGTGATACAACCACTGGTTGTGTTTTTTACGACTAATTCAATTATTCCTCTCAAGTCCTCCATTCACTCACGACATGACAAAGTAGTGATGAACGTTCACGATATGTGGGGATGAAATGACGACATAAGGATATTTCATGGATATCAAGTTGCACCATATGATATGGTTCTGTGGAACAATAAATTGTGCTACTATAAATAAACCATGTAACGTAAATAAATTGTGTGGGAAAGAAGACAACAAAGTATAAGATGCTGTTTACAAAGAGAAGCTTTCCAATCGACGCTGAGCTGTCGTAATAGTTCCCAGTAGCAGGTCATTTTGTGGATCTACTCATACGTCAATTATTGCATCGTTTTCATGCCAAATTTATCAAAGGGAAGTGAATCACCAAATTGGAAAATTATGATTCAACTCACTCACTGTCAATGGGGTGGAGGGAGAGTAGGTGGATTAAAAAGTGACTATATATATATTCGTAGCAAACTCCGCTAACCTGCTTTTCCCCTTTAAGTAACACTAATTTAGTTAAGATATAAAAAGGATACACAAGTAAACATGGTTGGATGCTCACACATCATCCTCCCGTTTATATTTCTCATGTCATACCAAAATCATCGCCTTTTTCACTGCCGAGAAGAAAAATTAGGTGGAACAGAGTCTTTTGGCACAGGAGGATATGCCACAACGCTAAGTTTTTATGCATGTGTGCAATTATTATTATGCACTTTTGGGATTCATCCTGTCAACAAAAACCTTCTAAAGATATGCTTCTCCAATCTAGCATCAACTGAAGTCCTTATGTGAAGAGAATACAACCATAAAAAATATCTCCTGTCAAATCCCTGTCCGGCGTAAAGACTCCTTGAAAAGGATGAAAATACGAGATCAACTTGAACACTCAATGGAGTTTTGTATTTTCAAGAAGATCATATATCGTCATAATTATTATACATCTTGAATTTGACGGATGAGGGAGGAATAACACAATAGGATTTTTGACTTGCCAAGAAAGAAACATGATTAGGTGTATGTGTGCTCATATAAAGGTGTCATTTAGGAAAACTGAGAGCGAGGATTGTCATATGAATTGTGCATTACGCCACAGATTCGCTTTGGCATTATGCTTTGTCTTTTCAGTTCTGCCTTCATATTCACTACGTTCTTTTCACTGGGGTGGAAATATAAAGAAAATGATTAGCTTCTATCTTTCTAAAGTAGAGGAAGGTTTTTTCTAAATAGAAATTTGTCCTGTTTAGTTTCAACTTTAAAAGTGTTCTACCCACTGTGTCAAATTGGTTAGAATATGACTAGTTTTTTCTTCCTATTGGAGGGGTTTGAAGTTTGGCAAGATGTTGAAACTGAAAGGAAGTTTCATTTTTTGGCTAAATTTTCATTTTTCTTATCACTTGACACTATCATCACATCATCATGGTTGGGCTATGTAAATTAATTTTCATGTGATGATAAAAAAAGTGTTGAAAAATAAAATGATAATATTCTCTGACGCAGTTAACGCTTGATATTGCAGATTGCAGCCCACACCCATAATATATAGGATGAAACGGATATGAAAATCGTTTTAAATTAAATTTACTCAATATTTCAAACCAAATTTAAACGTATTGTTCCCTGACATGCACGTTTTTCTGCATTCTACTTGCCAACATTTCAACTCACCTTGCTAGCAAAAAAATAGTCCCGTATTAAACAATTTTCATTTAAGTGTTTTCTTATCCGTCACGAATCTCCGTGATCTCCTAAATATTCGCTCATTATCTTATCATAATTGAAATATAACCAACTTGAAGTGTACTTCTTTTAATTTTTTTCTGAGTTACATGCAAATTCAAAATTTTCTCGTAAATATTTCCAATCTTATTGAAAATCTTTTCAAGAGAAAGATTCCGGTGAAGTAATATCCCATTTTAAGATTCATTTAAGGACACTTCTCAACTTGAGCTATGAAAGCGGAACCCATTCTATTGTAAAAATGCATTATGATGGAGGAATTACAAGGACGATAAATTACCTAATAGTAATGAGTAATGAGTTTATTTATGCCTATTCGTCGTAATCCCATGCGTGGGCGAGTGTATGTGCATGTAATGAAATGCAAGGGAGATTGCATCTTTGACGTGCATTTGTTAATTCAAATTTAAAAGCTGACTGCACTTGCCTTACTTTTTCCTCTTTACGTGAGCCAGATTTTTAATTGAAAAATATTGTCATGCATCCCCTGCTACTAGAGGTTTTTCATTTTTTCAAGTTATGTCAAATTAACGTACGTAATACGCAAATTTTAACTACCCTGTCATTTTCGTTGAGCAATATTTATTTTTATAAAAAAACTATATCCTCTCCCCTCCCTACGCGTTTCCCTTACCCCTGACATAAATTCTACAAAAAGGATGATTACCAACTTACTCAACCTTTTTAATGCGTTTGACATTTGGCACTTGATTCAAAAAATGGAAACAAGCCGTGTAAAAGAGTAAAAAGGTATCACCAGGTGTGGTGGAACAATGGGAAAAATGCTTCTACAATGGAAGAAAATGATAGAAGAGTTTTAGAATTTAAATTTCTTCACTCAATCTTGATGCCAACCAGGTAGTCAAGCTCATTGTCAATGTAAATGCAAATCTCCCACATGTAATGAAAATGACTATTTTTTTCTTTGAAATAAACGCACCTGCTACCATTATCCTTCATTTTGAAGAAAGGGTGGTAGTTTCATTGTGCAAAGGGATACATACCTACAAAGCTCCTTAACACCTCACAGACTTTTGGTGCACTTTAGAGAGAACTAGAGAGACGAATTAATTTTTTTTTGCAAAATCCCTTTATCATCATTATGCTGTTAAGCAGCAGCTCTCGTTCAAAGTTGTTGGTTGAGGTCGCGTTCTTTTTCAACTTGTAAGTTCGAATGATGATGATGATGATTTTAAAAATTATAATATGATCATGAGCTTTTAAGTATTGAGCTGGCTACAATTTTTCTGCTCCCTTCCACACAAACACACACACACACACTCATTTTGACAGCTTCGTAATGAAATGCGAATGATTCAATAATACCCCTCCAATGATAGGAGAGAATTGCATGGGACTTTTCGAAAAAAGACCGCAGCAGCATGCCGTCGCAAAGGGATTCTTGCAGACATCATCATCCCTACCATTGCGTTATAATCATGACACACATTTTTGTCTAGTGGTGAACAGCAATATATTTTGGCGTGAGCCATTCTCTCGGGAATGACAATACAAGAGTTATAAAAAAATTGTGAGATGACTGTAATGTAAAATTAGTGAATAGCACGAGCACTGCTGAACGCAAAGAATCATCTATCTCTCTCACTCTTTGAAGAAAAAACTGAGTCAGTCACTCTTTCAAATCCACCAGTGTGGTTTCCTTGTGCATTTTGAGTTATGGGGTGGTTATGGGAAGAAGAAAAGTGTGACTTAAACCCAGAGTAGAATCTCACTTGCTAGAAGACAGTCAGAGCTTACATAGGCTCTTGGGCTGAGGACTGAGATTTGTAAAAACCTCTTTTGAAGTTTGCATGTGAAAGTTTTTTGAATGTTCCTGTAGAGCGTGAAATAACGTGGAAGGCTTCTTGAAAAAAGCAATGGCATAGGTGTGAAAAGGTTGACAGGTGACAGTTTTTTGTGAACAGGTATAATTCCCAACTTTTTTTGGAAAGGGAGGATTGACTTTTTGAAAGGAAGGATTTGAAAGAGAGGCTTAAAACGATTTATTAGAATCATTGATTAAAGAGTAAAAAGAGAAGTTGATACTATTTTATTAAAGAGAATTTTGTTCAGTGCTTGTGAAGTGAATAGGGCGGAAATTGAGTAAAATTTAGTTTGGAATCGAACAGTATGGAATAAGATTTGAGGAGTAAGTGCGAAAAAATGTTGTTAACAACGAGACCCGGCAAACTCACAAATATTACCACCATGCCATCCTCCCATCATCATCACCATCAAATGCAGCAGCACTCGAAAAAATCTTCGAATTTAAGTCGACGCAGCTCCAAACTCGCACCAGGTCCGCCAGGCACTGTTATCTGGTCCAGCAGACCTGGACATCCACCTACACTATTATTAGCGACCACAGGAGGCGGTCACATTCCTCCTCCTCCACCTCCTCCTCCTCCGCTACCACATCATCGCCACCATCAAGGGATTAGGGTGCCTGTAACTGCGAGAAAAATTGTGAATCCAGTGACTGTGAATGCACTTAAAGCACTAAGTGTGCGTGTTCCCCCACCTCCCCCTCCACTCCAGCAACTTCCGTATAATCACACTACAGGTTCTACAGGCTCGTGCTGTTCTTGCTGCTACTATTGCTGTTGTGATGGCGGTGCCCCGAACAAAGTGAATGCAAGCTCAACCACACAAGCATTACACAAAAGTCATCTTAATTCGCAAAATATGACTGGGCCCAGTTCCCCATGCCCAGGATGTAGTTGCTCGTGTCCTCCTAACGGGAAAAGTGTAGTCACCTCTACCAATCTAAAGTCGAATAGACAAGTGCGCAGTAGCAACCCTCAACGGGGACTTTCCACGAATAATAATAATCGACGACGACGCTCAAGATCAAGGTCACGGGAAACGTTACTCAGCAGCACGACTGCTACAAGCTGCAATCATAATAGTCACTCTGTGCTTGACCTCACCAGACTAATTATATCTGATCAAGTAGGATAAAATATGCTTATCAATAGAATTCTCCCTTTAGCAATAATTCTCCCTTTCCACTCGACATTTTAGGAAGGGAACCCTCGCAAAGGTTTCTTTTCCATTCAACTCTTGCATTCACTCCCCTTCCTTCATTCAATGATTTTCGAGATTTTCGGAAATAGAAGATTGTAACTGCGAAGCATCCAAGCGTATCACAAGGCACGCACAAGATTCTTCAGTGTGTCATCTGGTGTCTGAACTCTCGACAGTGGACGATTCGTAAAAGGCATTTGAGAAAAGTCGAAATGTGTATTGAATAGAAAAGCAATAGAAAAGTTATCGAGGGCAGTAGAGATCTGTTGGCGTAAAGAAATAAATGCTCATATTCTTTCTCAACAACTAAATCATGCCATGAAGGATCATCCTCAAATGGATTTTCTATGGATGAATCCTAGCCTCAATTAGAATCTCATATACATTTCCCCACACTTTAGTATTTTCCTTCTCATTGTCATCCATTCATGATGACGTTTAGCGATCAAGACAAAACTATTTAGTTTGTATTCATACTAAGCCATTAAGAGAGCGAGGATTTTTTGTTTCAACGTGTCAATAATATGCTGATGATTTATACTAGAAAAAAATAGCGCAATTGAAGTATGGCAAGGTTCTAAAGGCTGAAATGGAGCACTATAGAGATGACATGGTACTCGGGATTTTTTTTGCATATCAAAATCCATCTAGAGTGATTTCGCATTTGCTATCTTAATGGACTCACTCGCAAGACGTTTTATTGTTTATTAAGGTTTTTTTCTTCATCTCTCCGTTTTCCATTTCCATTTATGGCGATGCTTCGTAAAATAACTGAGAAAAAGATGTGTGTGGTGGGGTGATGATGATTGAAACAGTTTTTGTTTGCTTGACTTGATGGGGAGGACGGGAGAGATAAAAGACTATAGAGTATTTTGATGTTGAGTAGAAGTCATGCGTGATGAAACTTTAGAATTGATTTGAAATTAAATTTTGCTATTAGCATCATCTCCTAGTTCACATATTTCAGAGTCAGGTGCAGCTGGTTGGAATTTGCAATTAAGGGCGTACATTGTGTCGCTTGAATGGAAAATGTAATTCCACTATTTGATTATGAGAATGACCAAACATCAGTGATACCAAGGGAAAATGCGTAATGCGTAACCACAGAATGAATGTCACTATTTGTAAGCGTTTGCTTCAAATCATGTTGCTCGTGAAGAAACTTGACGGTTAGTAATACAAGTGTGAATGAGATGCATATATTATATGTCATGATTAATTCATTGGACATATATGTGCCAAGATTATATAGGCTTGAGGTTATTGTCGAACTGTTAGCTTTTAAAACTGGATTTCCGAATTTTTATGCTAATTTATAAAAAAAATTAAACCATATAGATTTTAAAGGAAACAAAGGAAAATGTTTTATTAAATGAAAGTGAACCAATTCATTTAGCATAAGTAAGAAACTAATTGAATTCAGTCAAACGGAAAACAATGTTTGTAATTTGTTTAAGAAACTTGTAAAAACTTTACTTGTTTACTCAATTTACTTGAGCACCGTTTCTACCTTAAGATTTTAATAGAGATCATTTAACATTCTCTAAATTATATTGTCAAAGCGAACTTTATGAAAAAGCAAACAAGAGCTATTTTTCATAAACACATAATTTTCCTTCCTTCTCAATCTCATCAGCCCACTTTTCCTTCTTTCTAGTTGAGTTGATCATCATCACACTGGGAAAGGCGACGTAGTCAGAGAGGATGTCGCAAATTTGAAAGCTTTTGCAGAGCCCTTAAGTTAAAAAAAAGAGGGAGCAGTGACAAAAAACAAATTGAGTTTCAACTCATGAATTATTACCAGTGTTCTCGTGCCCAAAAGAACGAGCCTAGCTTCCCTCGTCAATTAACTTTTTTGCATACTAGTCCACAAATTACGAGCTGTACTTTTGCAAACAATCATGTAGCATGCGCCTAAAAGTTCTTACGATAAGTAGGGGAAGAAGACTCCTTAAAAAAGAAATTGATTATCACCCCTTCCGAAAGTGTTTGCGGTAGTCGGGTTGACTTGTATTTATTTACTACAAATTACGATTCACTGTGGTTGTCCGCAAAACACAGACACTTGTTGCACAGCAACATTTTCAAAAGAGAGTCTAACGAAAACAAACAATTTTTTACAGCTTCCTTAAATTGCGGTATGAGAACAGGAGGGGTGGAGGCGAAACCACTCTCTCGTGTGTAATCACATGCTTTCCATTTTCTTCCACGTGTATTCCCTTAATAATTATACGCACCCCTTTATATCTTCGCAGATGGCGACAATCCTTGTTGATTGTAAATACAGATTTGTTTCCTCCCTCTATGTTTTATGAATAAACATGTGAAAAAGAATGTTTGTACACAGTCAACTGCAAAAGTGCAGTCTCAGAAATCGGTCAACTGTGGAGAAAAAAAGTCGGGTGTGAAAGAGCATGAAAATATGCATTAAACAAAGACGGATTCCTTTCGCTAAAAAAATCCACTGATTCTCTTTCATCGTCATCCCTCGCAGGCATGAGTTGACAGTGACAGTTTGCAACTTGCCACTGTTCAAGATACAACTCCTCGTATTCCACTCATACAATAGGGCTTTCATTGCAACAACGACTAATGCTCCTTCATTCGAGAATCATGCAAACATCACAAAAATTACAATGATGACTGAGCATGAAAGAAAAAGCAAAAAAAAACAACTTTAAACGTAGATAGCAACAGTAACGCAATGACGGTTAAATAGAAGTATGTACTATTAAGTGGATCTCTTACTGATAATCCATACATGTCGTCATGGGATGCGAAACGCAGCTTGGCGTTCACTATTTGGCGTCATAGAGCTTTTCGCATGCACATATTAGTTGGATGTGTGTATAAATAAGTTTTAGAAAGTGTTTTTTTTCTTTCATAAGAGAAAAATCATCGCTAGAACACTTGTGATTTTTTTTCACAATGCGTGTTTACTAATAGGATTGAAAACTGAGAAAATGAGTAGTGGTAAAAATAATATTTATGCGTTTAACCATTCTTGTGCGTATTCGCATGAAATGAGTATATTTTTTTTCAAAGAGAATAATTATGTGGTTTGTTGATTCTTTAAGCTAAGTAGCTGCATGTGAAGGAGGTTTTTATGAACTTGCTACAGTTTTTATTTTAACTACCTTAACAGATTCAAAGTGAAGGATTGCCAGGACTGGGAAAACCGAAGTTTGTACCGGTAACAACTCTAGATGACGTGCAAGCTGTGCGGTGTGCAGAGTTTCATCCACGAGGACATGTGTATGCTGTGGGATCGAATTCGAAGACATTGCGGATATGTGGATATCCTGATGTCAGCTTGGTCTCTGAAAATCAAGCTGCAAAGGAGCCACACATTTTATTCAAGAGGAATAAGCATCACAGAGTAAGAAAATTTTGATAAGAGTAGACTCACTCAGTGTGGGTAGATTTGAGTTACATTTGCTCATTTATATTTTTAATGTATAATATGTATTACCTAAACACTTTAGGGGTCAATTTATTGCCTGGGATGGTCCCCAGATGGGAATCTTTTGGCTACAGGAAGTAATGATAAGACCGTAAAGCTTGTGCGATTTGAAGAGCTCAGTCGCCATGATAAGCTGACTCATTCGTCAGAAGTGGAGTTGACAATGCATGACGGGACTGTTCGAGACATTTGCTTTATTGAAGATTTAAGTAATAAATCTTCTTTGCTTGTCAGTGGAGGCGCGGGTGATTGCAAGATTTACGTTACGGATTGTATGACGGCTACCCCATTTCAGTCTCTTTCAGGGCATTCAGGTATATGAAATATTTTAATAATTACATACAATCTATTTTGTTTTAAATTCGAAACATTTTCAATCTCTGATAAATCAATGTTATTCCAGCTCCTGTGTTGTCTTTGTACAACTGGGGTGGTGTAATGTTTGCCAGTGGTTCGCAAGATAAGACAGTTCGATTGTGGGATTTGAGAACTCGTGGATGCGTAAATGTCATCTCGCCACTGACAAACCCTGCCTCCACAACGATCAAGTCTCCAGTCGGGTCCGTATGTGTAGATCCAACTGGGAGACTGCTCGTCTCTGGACATGAGGACTCGGCTATTTCCCTTTATGACATTCGTGGAGCAAGACAAATTCAAGTTATTAAGCCACACGAGGGGGAAGTTCGCTCTGTGAGATTTTCTCCGAATGCTTACTACCTCCTATCCACTGGGTATTTTAAAACTTTGTTTTAATATGAGGATGCCATTTTTGTTTTATTTCTTGCATGATTTTAATTTTATTCTTTTTGGCCCATCTTATTAGTTACGACCATCGCATCCTTCTCACCGACTTGCAAGGAGACCTGACGCAAAATATTAGCTCAGTTACTGTCGGCACCCATGATGATAAAGTTATCAGTGGACGATGGCATCCAAAGGATTTCACATTTTTGTCTACTAGTGCAGACAAAACGGCTTCTCTTTGGGCTCTTCCAAAGCCATCTTCTGGACGGTAAATTGGATTGAAGATTGTTAGCGAGAAACGAGTATTATTACAAAAAATGTTTGAATCTTATGAGATGCAATATAACTAACCTAAATTGTATAAAAAATTATTATTATGATAAAACCATGACTAATGAATATTTCAATTATGTTTAATTGTACATACACCAAAATGTAAGCATAACAAAACAAAATTTTATACTCACACCTAAAGTTTATTACACTAGTTTTTAGATTCCGTAAATACACAGGTAAAAATGGAAATAACAGATTGTTTGTGACAGCATGATATACTGTTAAAGCTGCTCTATATATCCTATCCATTGATAAATTGTTATAAATAAAGGATTTGTATAAAACCAGATATCTGAATTACCAAAATAAGTGAGTTACTATTGGCCATAATTTTGTACAATAATTTCATCCTTCATTTCTACAATCTTTGGTATCTTGAATTTCTTAAAGTATACAGCAATAGTAGCAATATCATATTATTGTATACTAAATTTAAACTAAAACTTATATAGAAGGTAAAAGTTAAAAATGTACATTATGGTCGCGCGTGTACATTACATTACCTAGACTTTTATAATCACTAAATTCAAATGCACACATATTTGCATGACATCTAAATATTTTAGCATTGTGAATGGAAGGAAAAGGCTAAAACTAAACTAAATGAATGATTAATTATTGAACAAGTTCAATCGCCAAAATATGTTACGAAGCAAGGCACTCAAACGCACGTTGTACCGTACGGAGAGCCTCTTAAAGTTGGTTTACAACGGTACCAGATAAATTTTCATATCATAATCGCCTTTTTCTTTGGGAATATATATAATCTTATATACCCATATTGCAAACTGGAAACACTATGCATGATCAAGAGAAAACTTGCAGTTATTACAATAATGCAGGTACTTTTAGCAATGCAAAACTAACTGTACGAGGTCCCTTACCCAAAATTATTGGAGACCTAGTTCAGCATAGGTAACTACCTACCTGCGATAACTTGTGACCAATAACTGGAATTGGAACCAAGCTGAAAATAAAATAAATTCAAAATAGCCGTCAGTCACATTTTTTCCAGTTAAGATAAAGAAATGTGAATGTGTGCATGTGCAATATTGTAACATTAAGTGAATTTATCACTGCACATACCAGGCTCATTTCCATATGAAAGAAAAATTAAACAATCAAAGCTTGATTGATGGCTACTGTGACTGTAACAGACGCACTTTTAGGTTATTCTATGCTTATGTTTCCGAAGCCCTGATTTAGTTAACCGTTTATCACAAATAGGACAGGCGTATGGCTTTTCTAGGGCGTGTACAACAGAATGTTCTGTAAGATAAAACTTCAATGCAAATCTTTTCTTACAAATTAAGCATTGATGTGGCTTTTTTCCACTGTGAGTTGTAAGCACATGTGTAGCCAAGCTATTTCGAGCTAAGTATGTTTTCTGACACTTATCACATTGATAAGTTGGCCTGTTTTCTAAATGAATAGCAAGATGGAGTTTCAGTCCCCTCAAAGTTGCAAAGAGTTTAGAACAATCATTACATGAAAACGGTCTTTCTTTAGTATGGCACCTTGTGTGGTTGTCAAGAGCAAATTTTGAAGTTAACACTTTGTCACAAATGTCACAACTAAACAAAACCTTTTCCCGATGACTTCTTGCATGATGATAAAGTTGGTCTTTATGATAAAATCTTTTACCACAGATAAAACATGAAAATGGCGTCTCACCACTGTGCGTCTTTAAATGGTTTCGATAACTCTGCGAATATCGATAACTCTTGTGACAAGTCTCGCATCTAAACGGAAATTCTTTAGTGTGCGAATGATAATGTCTTTTTAAATGGGAAAATTCTCTTTCACAAATCCCACATTTTCGCTTTTTGTTAGACATCCTTCGCGTTTTAAAACTCACTTATAAAGATTGAAACTCACATGTGAATGAACACTGTCTCAAGCTCAATTGAGTCAATAATCCATAATTTTTAGCATTACAAGTTGTGCTCGCTTTAAAAACTTTATAACGTCAGAAATATAAAGTGAATAAAGTCCACAGTTTTCTCTACAAACTTCTCTTTCAATCAATCAATAAATAATATACCGGCTTTGATTAGCCAAACACCATATCCCGAAGGCAAGAAGAACAAGAAGCTTCAAATTGAAATTGAGCTGAAATTATCACATTGCAGTTATTTCTAAAATCTTCAAAGGATTTTAAACACATTTTGTGAGCTTGCCACTGACCACGACAATAACCAATTATTTCGGGTTAATCAACCTTCCTCCCTCATTAGTCATATTCATATGTTTGTCATTCATCATCATCATCTGCATCCTCAACCCAATAATTTCAATTTACACAAAAGCGTGTTCAAAATGCAAATAATTTCTCAAATAGTTATTGCCCGACACGCTAAGCTAAATGCATCAAAAATGCATATGATAAGCACCGGCTAGACACCACCTAAAATGCATTCATTTTTCGAGTTGCAGACCTTGTTGCAATCCTTCCTTCCCTGTCTTCACAACATCTTTAACATACAACTTTGAGCAATCCACATTGAGGTAGTGAATGAGTTTAGATCAGATATTCTTTTATGCTTTTAGCTACACGTGATGAAAGTGTGATTGCAAGAAAAATGTGTCTTTTTTGTAGCTGGTATGGGATAAGCAAAAGTGGCCACGCATGTATTTAGATTGGAAAACCCCTGTTCCTGCCCCAGATTCTTGGTTTTTCTCGTCACCCATGGTTTTTTCCATGATAAAGAGCTCAACATCGCAGCTGATCTTGCCACAGCTCCACGTTGTTTTGTGTCCATTAGGTTTGTTCTAATTTAGAGACGTGTTTTGGGAGGTGTTTAGTTTTAAAAATAAATGCAAATGGTTGAAGATATCATTAATTAAAACAAATAGTTTGTTCAATCTCTATGTAGTATTTAGTGAGAGTTGTTTAGTTAGAATGGTTTCAACTGAAATAAAGTTAAGGAAGAGGAGTGGAGTAATATAACAAAACTGTTGGAGAATGTATGTCTCTCTTTCATTTTTACAGGGGACAACCTTGTAATTGTAATTAATAATAAATAGAGAAGAGTCAGCTCTCAGGGTCGTTTTGGAGAAATAAAGTGGGTTGATATTTTATTTTAGTTCTTTCTATATATTCTAGTAATGCGTGGAGTAAAAAGGAGAGAGATTTCGCTGACAACCTTTGACCTCGTTTCGAGTGACGAGCTTATTGCAACATAGTTACAACATTGATCTGAGTAGATTATCTTTATGGTCGAGGAGCGTGTTATGGTCTGAGTGTTTTCCTCGTTTATCGTTGGGGATTTATTTTATTCGCAATTTGTAACTTGCTGTGGACCGACTCAAGGTAAACAAAAATGGTTCCAAACATTAATTTTTTAAATCAATGATAATATTGTTTGTGGAAGGGGATAAATGTTGGCATTTGTTGCTTGTGTAATGTTCTGTAGTGTCTGTGGTTTGAAAGTAGAAAAATATTTAAGTTGTAAGCACGGGATGGAATTAGTTTAATAATAAGAGTTCAAGATAGATGAAGGCTAAATATTTACAAGTGCATTTTTGGTATGAGTATCATCAGCCACTATAGTTATGTTTGTCTTTGTGTTTGCATTTTGCATTTCCTCATGGTTTTATTCGTCTTTTGTTTGGGGTAGGTTAAAGGGAAAAAGTTCGAGAGTGGCTTATTTCTTATTTTTGGATAGATGTTGGATGTGTATCAGATCTAATTTTGTAAATTGGATTACGAGGGATTAGAAGAGTTAGCATGAATGCCGGTCCCATTTCTCGAGATTATGATAGTATAAGTGGTTTAATTGATCCGAACGTTTTTTACGGGGATTGCACTACAGGAAAGATACGAGTCATGAGGAGTAGAACGAATTCCGGTGTGCGGTTGGACTACTATCAGCGACTGCTGTATAAAACAATTTTGTGCTATCAGGATCCTGTAACTGGCCTACTTCCGGCTAGTCCTACAGATAAACATGCCTGGATCCGGGATAACATTTATAGTATCATGTCTGTGTGGGGGTTGTCCATGGCGTATAAAAAGAATGCAGATATGGATGAGGATAGAGCGAAAACATATGAGCTAGAGCAGGTGAGTCTTTTGTTACTAAGGTGATTTATTCTTCTTCTGTTGTGTTGGTGTAAACTTCTTTTGATTTATTCTGTGTGAGTAAAATACTGAGTATAAACATAGGCTAAAATTTTATGCTGGGGCTAACACAGTTTGAGTTTTTCTAGGACTACGGAATTTGGGAAAGGGGTGACAAAAGTAATCACGGCCAACCAGAATTAAATGCTAGTTCAATAGGAATGGCAAAAGCAGCGTTGGAAGCTATGAATGAGTTGGACTTGTTTGGTGCCAGGGGTGGGCCTGCTTCTGTAATTCATGTTTTGGCTGATGAAGCCCAAAAGTGTCAAGCCGTATTACAGGTACAGTCAAAAACTTGTCACTTAATTTATACTTCAATCATCTCTGGGTTTTGTTTCGAACGTACTTCCTGTATTTCTGTAGTCTATGCTACCCCGTGAGTCAAACTCGAAAGAAGTGGATAGCAGTCTTTTATCTGTCATTGGCTTCCCAGCGTTTGCCGTGGATGATCCAGATCTCATTAGACTTACAAGAAAGACAATAGTTTCAAAGTTGCAAGGTCCATACGGATTTAAAAGATTTTTACGTGATGGCTATAAAACTGCCAAAGAGGTTAAAATCTCATGCTTTAGTTTGACATTGTGATTGATGAATATTTATTATTGAGAAATGTTGGTATTATGATAACCTTTGTACTTTGTCATCAGGACCCAACAAGACTCTACTACGAACCTTGGGAACTGCGAATGTTTGATAATATTGAATGCGAGTGGCCTTTATTTTTCTGCTATACTGTTATCGATGCCTGTTTTAGAGACGATAAGGAAGCTATCATTAACTATAGTGAAGCTCTAGATGAGGTTAGGTTAGGTCATGTTACTCCTCTGCTAAACATTCCCTTTCCTAACGGACCATGTTATAAGTAAATGTGTTGAATTTTTAGATATTAATTAAAACTGAAGATGGATTACGTCTCATGCCTGAATTATATTCTGTACCGGCGAGTAAAGTCAATGACGAGTATCGGAATCCTGGAAGTCAGAAACGGGAACCTGTTGGTAGATGCCCGTTTATGTGGGCTCAGAGTCTGTATATCATTGGCAAGCTCTTACAAGAGGTACATATTGGAGAACTTTTAACAAGTTGTAAGTTAACTAAATTATGGTTGATGAGTGTTAAATACATACTTGTCAATTGTGTTTCAGGGTTTTCTAGCTCCTGGTGAGCTAGATCCGTTAAATCGTAGATTATGCGCTGAGAAAAAGCCCGATGTTGTTGTTCAGGTAAACAGTGGGATTACAAAATAAAAGTTTAAACTTTATTGAATTTTACAAAAAAAATTAAAACTTCCCTTTCAGGTTGTAATACTCGCGGAAGACGCTGAAATTCAAGAAAAACTGAAAAACTTTGATATTCATGTTCAAACAATAGCTGAAGTTGCTCCAATTGAAGTACAACCTGCGAGAGTCCTTAGTCATCTATATGCTTATTTAGGTAAATATTAAATCATTATTTACTCAACGCCGTGTATTGTAATACCGTAACGCCCTCGGTTGTCGGTTTGTTTGTAATATGGTTAAAAGCTAAGTCCAATTTTGTTTGTTTTTTAGGAAAAAATCGTAAGCTGAGTCTTTCAGGAAGACAGTCTCGAGATGTTGGAATTTTATGCACTAGTAAATTGTATTCGCTTCAGGATAAAATATTTGCATTTACTCCTCAGGTAATAATTTTTTATGTACATTCTATCATATTGTCTGAATAAACTTAATCCCATTTTTCAGACACTTATTAGCCAGTAAAACATGCATTCAAACGAAAACGTAAATTACTTTCCTTAAGCGACGAACTTTATTTTAAGTACTTAAACCTTAAAAGTCATAAATTTTTTTTATTTAGTTTTAAAAGTAGTTTTGGCTGACAGTAGTTTGCTGTGTAGCTTGAAAACACCCTCACGTATCTCATTTAAAAAGAATTCACGCACCCAAAATGTTCTCCTGCTCGATAGTTTTGTTATTTTGATTTTATTTTTTAATGTATTGCACTGATCAAAAATCTCAATTGCAGTTGATGGATCCGCAAAGATTTTACATCGCATCAGACTATGAGCTCATGATCGACAACTTCAAAAACGAGCTGAACTTTCTAAAGTCATCCTGGCAAAATGTGTTAGGCCGACCTTTGGTTGTCTTTACTTTCAGACACGTGCACTTAGGTTGGACCGCAAATTTATTTTTAATTTATTCCTTCTCGAAAAATACAAATGCTCAAATCTAATTTTGATTCTTTTCCTTATCCGTTATATTGTATATCCGTTGTGATTAATCTGGGTTAATATAATTATTTTTGATTCGATCGTAATGAAATTGTTGGAGTTGTCAAGCTTGCTTGCGTACAATGTGCATGTCAGTGCCTGTGCATCTTTTCTGTGGGACTAAAATAATTTAATTTCCATTGTCAAATTGCATGTTTTGATTTGCTCGGGAAAGAAAGAACGTTTATGACGCTAGTATTAATTATTGGAGATGAGGGATTTCATTTAATTATAATTGGATGAAGGGAATGACGATGGAGAAAAGTATAATCATGAATTTTGACTGAGACTGGCAATGTAAACGGATGAGTTAGTTTACATTGTCAGTTCGAAAATGTTTTTATATTCCTATGTGTGTGATTTAATTGGACAGAGTTTTGACTTGGAGGAAAATTACATGATGTATGACAGTGCTGTTTTGGCCCATAATTTCGTCAATGATTTGGCTTTTCTTACTAATAACTGGAGCAGTTTTCTGGGCAGGCCTACGGTTGTGGTAACTTTTGACTCGACATTAATCCGAGGTAAATCAACCCATTTTTCAATGGATCTTTGACAAGACAACAAAACTTTGTTAGAATGTTACTTGGAGAAAAAAGCAGTGCACATTTGACGTTCAATCATGATGAATTGAATTTAATGGAGTGTTATTCTTAGTCTTTCTTGCTATGGCGTCGTTGTGTAATTGTATTTAATTGTGGAAAAACGTTTGGGTTCTTTTTGTACACAACCTTGTTTGTGTCTTTAGTTTTAACTTGCTTTTCTTCTCCGCAAACTTGTCTATTTGTCTGGTAAAACTTTAATGTTAGCAAGTTTATATTTTTATCGGGACATGTAGCGAGATAGAAATGTGAAAGTTACATACCCTGCATGCCTAACTCTTTTGCTGAAAAATATCCGGAAAGTGCTTTACGATTCGGTATGAATTCAATCGGGAGTACATGTATGCCATTTGAGTAACCAAAGGCTGGTATTAAGACGCTAACACAACAACTCCAGCAGTTTTCAGAAATAAGTCGACGAAAACATAATCATTTGTAATCACACATTACATGTTGACTGTATTTAAAATATGTTGTAGAGGATGGGAAAGTCCCGATGTCAATTATAACTACGATTAAAAAGTTGCGAAGTGGCTACACTGTTGGAACTAGGTAAGGAGTTGTTTTGCAGAGAGAAAATTATTACTGTAAGGATGCTGTAAGTTAAGGGTAGGATTAATTCTATTATTATTTTTAAATATTCAGGGTAACCTTGGGCTTTCTTCAAGATTTTCTGAGTACATCATGTATAACAAACCTCAGCTTTCTAGGAAGCGTTGAGGATGGAATTCCTGAGAGTGAGTTTTATTTTAATATTAGATATTATTTAAACATTTTATTGGTCTTTCTAAGTATCCTTTTGGTATTGTAGAACTTCACCCTAGTGTTCAAGAATATTTGGAGGAACAGCTGCAAAAGTCGTTTTATTATAAGGCCAAGTTACCCCTTGCTCCACGGAGTAAGGTCGGTGGTGGTAGATATAATAAAAAGCCTAATCCTGGAAGAAGATTATCACTCAAGGGAACAATAAAAAGAACTAGGTCGATATATCGAGGTTGGAAGAATAAATTTTGCAACCAGTCTTTAAAATACTTTCTTAAGTTTGAGATCTTTAATTCGATGGTTTGTGAACTTTCCAGAAAACTTTGAAACTGAGCAAACAAACTGGAAAGAATCTCGTCGTTCCACGCCGCCAATAACTATGGTGAGTTCAGCTGTAGAAAAGACAGAAAGAAGTCCGTCCCCAGTAGAATCAAAACCTCAACCAGCTTGGACCCCTCTTACTCGAACGGGTCGAATACGGTAAATTTAATTGAATAATTTAGCAGAGATGCTACTTGGCGAATATTTGTGTTCTGGCTTTTACAAAGTAATGGAATAATTTCTATAGGACAACTTCCGACGCACAATTCGAAAATACAGAAATCGACGAACTGATTACAATGCTAAGAGAAACTGAGTCATTGGAAGAACAAGGAGACATACTTCATTATTTGGTGGTCTCGCATGGTTTAGATTATCCCACAGGTACAATGAGGTAGTTAAGGTTTTGCTGTTTAATCTAATGGAATCAGTTAGGAATACTTTCTAATCTCCAATTTCAGGCGTTGATGATAACAATGTTGAAGTTAAGGTAAAAGACTTACTTAAAGGTCTATATGATAAGGCTTGTCAGCAAAAGCTCTGGGGGCTTGTTAGACACACCGCAGGTATGTATTCTGTTTTGTGTTTAATTATTCGATTTAAGGATTACCTCTATTATTAAATCTCGATGTTTTAAGGAACGTTGGGAAAGCGAGTGGAAGATCTGGCAAAGGCTGTTACGGATTTGCTAGTTCGACAGAAACAAGTGACCGTGGGAATGCCTCCAAATCACGAGAAGACTATAACTGGCCCTCTTCCAGAAATCGAATTGAGACAGCTAATTCACGGTGCTTATGGGGATGACGAAAGTACAGCAATGCTAACTCAAGAACTGCTAGTCTACCTTGCTATGTTTATTCGAACTGAACCACATTTGTTCCTTGAAATGCTACGCCTTCGAATCGGATTGATTATTCAGGTCGATAAAATTAATTTTTGATAGGATGTTTTTATCACCGAAAGAGGATAACTCATTTTGTAGTTTCATTTCACCAGGTTATGGCCACAGAGTTGGCGAGAACCTTAAAATGCGCAGGGGATGAAGCATCCGAAAATCTTCTCAATTTATCCCCATTCGAAATGAAAAATCTTTTATATCACATCATGAGCGGGAAGGAGTTTGCTGTTAGCACATGTAAGATGATAAAATAACTATAAAATAGCGAAAACCGTTAAACTGCCCTTTTTGTGACAAAGGGAATATTTGTTTTTGTCTTAGCCTCAAAAAGTGGGTTCAGTTATAGCCACTCCGTCATTACAACAGCGTCTACAAAAGTCAGCAAGGTAAAGCTTTTGTGTTTTGTTATGTATAAAAATTTATTATAGAAAAAGGCTGAATTTCGCATTTCTATGAAAAATGATAGGCCCACATTGACACACTTTTCTGCCGAGATGCCGAGCAATGCGACGTAGAAAAACAGCAAGGCCAGTGGCTTCGGCGAAGACGGCTTGATGGTGCACTAAACCGAGTTCCCAGGGGGTTTTATCCTCGAGTTTGGGCTATCCTTGAAAGGGTATAGACACACTTATATGAATAAAGCCGTCATCTACTCGCAAGTCGATTTTCAGCGTATTGGAGTGAAATTCAAGCCAATTATTGCATTCTTTTTTGTAGTGTCAAGGCCTGGCAATCAATGGAAAGGCATTATCAAATAATTTGACACAAGAGGTGAGTTCAATAAACGTATGCCATTTTAGTTAGTTTGCTAAAGATGGAAGGTTTAAAATGGCTATTTAAAAAAACACAGATGACATCGGGAGAGCTCAAATTTGCCTTAAGAGTGGAAGCAGTTTTAAATACAATATCTCAGCCGGAATATCGTCAACTTGTTGTCGAAGCTCTTATGGTGCTAACTCTTGTTGTAGAACATAATATGACGAACTATCTCGGCGATATTCTTTACGTTGAGCAGTTAGTTCACACTGCAAACAAGATATTTTTACAAGACCAGGTAATTAAAATAAAATCAATTGCCTTGAATAAAAATTGGTTTAAATGACGGTTTTTTAAGCGGATTATATTTCTAATGGGATTTTATTTATTTAACGGGAAAAGATTAAAGCCAACGGAGACGCTACTCTTTGCTGTGCCAAGGAAAAAACTGAAACTACCGGAAGTAGTTCTGGTGCCGATGCCGGTTTACTATGTGGAGGAGCTGCTAACATATGCCAACATTTTTACGATAGTGCACCTTCAGGTTGCTACGGCACTATGACATACCTAGTCCGAGCTGTTGCTCAAACTCTTCACTGTTTGCCAAAGGATGGTCAAATGGATTGTAATATTTCGTAGAAGAAAAAATCTCATTTACCCTATTATGTTTCTTATCAAGGAAAACATGCCCTGTCGTAATTTCCCAGGAAGTAGATAAAGTCTCTCTTATAATAAATATATTTTAGATTAAACTTACCTGATTCTCAGAGCAATAGTGCCATTTGCCCTTTTATCGTTGTGTCACGTGCCAATAAATCGAAATTATTAATATTACCTAATGAGACAAGGCCTAACACGCACATGTCATATCATTTCCCTCAATTCTCAATTGTTGACAAACAAGCATCCTCCAGTGTTAAATTACATTCTTATGGTGACTTAATAATTCATTAAGTGCATGCCCACGTTCATGTCAGTTTGATTAGACGAAATAAAAATGAGAGGCTTCTCATCAAAGCCACCACTTTCTCCTTCAATCCAGCCTGATTTTTATGTCACATTTCACTGCTATGCATTAGCGTTCTCTGTCATATAGCAAGCCACGCACGCAAAGCTTAGCCATTCCATTACTTCAAAAAGCTTCATGAGAGCATATCAATAAAAAACCAACGAAATCCACTCATCCACCCAGAGACTTTATTGGATTTCGGGGAATTCACCGGAAAGAAGTTTTTCCCCAGCTGGCTCTCATGATTTGATTAGAAGTTAGAAAGAAACTCATATTCCAACATTCCTCCACATCCATCCAAACTCATTCTCTACTTCTCATAATCAACATCTGCTCGAAAATGTCCACTTGATGCAAGCCCCATCATCATCATCGCCACCAGCACAGCGACCGACTGCCACGTTCCATATCAATTTGGAAAGGAATATCCTTCCAAAAAACCAGAATTCAATCCTTCCTACCACAAGCTCCAGCTGCATGCTACTCATTTACCATAAAATTGCATGTGCTTTCTATATAAAAGATTTCAGTTTCAAATAGTCATGAGCCTCTTTCCTTCCTCATTTTAACCCTTTCCTCCAAATTAAATTTCATATCCGATCCCTCCACCCATATATCTAGTATCATCTCAAACCAATCTCTGTGTAACCCAATTAATAAGCACAATCATCATATTTCAAATGATCTCTAAAAGCATTTCTTCCCCACTTAAAAAAATTCCCATATATCCCATATTCCCACCTCACTACATCATCCTAAGGGGATTCTTTCTCTCAAATCCTTTTAGTCCCTTTTTCCTCTACATTCATGATTTTCCAACCACACCACACATTGTGCCAGTGTGATATCATAAGTCGAAGCATTATTCTCCCTATCCCCTTTTTTCTCTTGTGTTTCTTTGAGCTTGACAGAGATCTCCATATATATTCCTGTCATAGTCATTCATGTCCATAGTCTTTTAGGGTTTGACTTTTAGCACAAGAGCAAACACTAACTAACAATAGGTCCACCACTATACCATAACATCATATATATAAAAGCAAGATGTACCCGGTAGGTGGTTGAGTGTTGAGTATGTATGCAAGGTTGGATTTTGCTTAGTACGTGGCATGATTTTTTTTT
>JAHZNA010005022.1:0-21871 GCA_027743935.1 Sinodicranocentrus sp. ZH6 | reverse complement strand
CAACGGATTCGTATTCCTCGCATTAATCTTCACCTGTATACAAATTTTCAGCCAAAAAGCTTTCGAGTGGCCAAACGGGACCTCAGGTCCAAAATCTCTGTCCGTACATATTTGTGTCTTTGACAAAAAAGAAATGGTTTAATTTGTGTCATTTGTGCTTCGATTGCTTTCAGTTTGTTGCAGTTCATTATTCGTGACCACAGAGAGCTGTAAAAGTCATAAAACTTATATGAATTCTTAGAAATCCTTTTAGGGGTTTGGTAGAATTTTGAGCTCCTTTTTTTTCCTTTTCGCCTTCATGATTGCATCCCTTTTTCTCATGCACAATTGACTGACTATGATCCTTTTCGTTTCGGGCTTTGCACAGTTCTTTGACTTATTTAAAGAGAAAAAATTCTCAGCCATTCCTTCTAAATAAAATTGAATCTTACTTGTCAAATAAAGTCTCACATAGCGAAAGCATTTCCAGCTCCAGCTCTTTTATAATGTTGTACATTTTTTAGCTCCTGTTTTCCATGTCATCTCACCAATGTTCTGTGGAAGGTGAATGAAAAGGATTTTTTGAAGAGTTCTGGAAAGATTTATGGGTTTGAGTTATACTTAGAAAATGTCAATAACATTCTGCGTAAAAATTCTACTTCGAGTCGACTCATGACCCTAAAACTCATTTTGTCGGATATTTTTTTGTATTTTTTCAACTTAATAACGACCGAGTTTTCGTTTTTAAAATATTCACTGCGTGATACAGAGAGCTAAATGAGCAATGCTGGATGGATGGATGCAATATTATTACGTTGTAATTGAACGACGAGGATCTGCTGGCATCCGTAATTATATAACAAAGATTTGGTTGGATGGAACATAAATGTTAAATAGTAAGCCTAGTAAGGGAGATATCTAAGCCTACTGATCCAAGAACTTGATACATGTATGCTTAAATTAGAGTGTGAGTGTATTACTGCAACATGGCAGTTGGCCAGTGTTCCCTGTTTGCTCCAGCTCCAGTCTGTCATAAGACAGGATACTTGCTGAGATGGAAAGATGGGATAACAGTATCATGTTCATGAGTTCATGCCTTACAAACTGTTGACTGTTATTCGTGGGGGTGGCATGCATGTGTATCATTTAAGGCGAGGCAAAAGAACTGTGCTAAGACAAGAGACGGGAATGGAGAATGGACCTTAAAGTTATGTCATGTCTATGTCTTATGCTTGCTTGGCACTTCAGCTCCCAGCACATCCCACTCATTACGTTATATATTCATCATTTGACCCTGTTTCACTCGTACAGTGTATGTTTCCTGTTAAGGACTCAGTACAAGCACGCATAATCTTCGTAAAATTATCATGGATGGAGTCAACAGACACATGTTGTGCTCAGACTCAGAGGGATTATCTTCTCAGTAACACTCTGACTTATGGATAGAATAAATGTGATAACTCGCACTTTTGTTTTTATCAACCCATAATTCATTTTTTTAATTCTTTTTCGATTTTGCATTGTTTAAAATGTGGACAACACCAGTAAATTATCTTAACACGGAAGTTACTACTAGTACTAGTAGTCCTTCAAGAGCTATGGGACAAGAGAGTGAGCTTGAAAAACTTCTCAAGATTGCTGATTTGTTTGAAGTCAATGACTGTGTGGGAACCTCTCAGTTAATGGAATATGCACCATATAACAATGGTATTCTCCCTCTTCGGGAGCAGGAGTTGGAAACAAATATACAAATAACGCATGCAAAACTTTCAAATGCCGAGTCTCAGTTGAGCGCTATTAAAGCAGAGAATGAAACATTAAAAAATAAGTTATCCGAGTTGAAGCTTTCGGTGGATGACAAGGAAGCTAAGCTGAGCAAACTCAAGCACGATGTAGAGATTGTAAACCGAGAAAAATGGCTAATGAACGAGGCAATGAAAAGTGTATACGAACTGAAAGTAGCCTTCAATAAATTTATTGAACTTTTAGGTTATGCAAGTGCAAATATGTATTATAGCAGCTCAGTGGCAGCAGAACTTTATAATGTGCAGGAAGCATTTAGGAAAGTTTCATCTGTAACTTGTTATACCTCCAGCAGTGGATATTCGTATTCCCACCATGCCCCCCTCGTACCAAATCAAATAGGTCCTGATAAAGAACATGTCACGGTTCCAGCTCAAGCGTACGCGAGCTCATCGTCAAACAATGGATATTTTCCTCAACTTCAAATTACATCTTATAATAGGAACTCCTATCCTACCAGCACACAGTCGCAAGTGGAACTATCAGCAACACCGGCAACAAAAAGTATTGAATTAATGAGCCACGCAATAGACAACTCGAAAGATGAGTTTAAATGCATTTGTGGGAGACGATGCAAAACTATGAAAATTTTGTTGAGACACATTCGGTTAAGGCTTCGAGAAGAACCTTTCAATTGTGCCTTATGCTCCAAAGGATTTCAGCTCAAGAAAAATTTGGAAACTCACATTAATGGAGTTCATTGGTCAAATTTGTACACGGGTCATTATAATTGTAAGAAATGTAATGATGTATTTCAGAATTACGAACAATTGGAGGCTCATGTGAACTCTGTTCACGATAACACGTAAGCTATACATAATACACCTTGTCCAGTTTTTTTTTAAATTTTTTAAACACATACATTTTTCTGAAAGTTGATAATACATTTTTCTAGGTGATGATAACACATTTTTCAAAGAAAAAACTTTGAAATTGCAGGCAAAAGGGCCCGGTAAAGGAAAACGAAAATCAAGTTTCTTTTCCAGAATTCCAGTCATACTTAAATAACGTTCTTTCGTTGTAGCTTGTTGATGTATACCCTGTGTGATGAGACTCGTTGAAAATTTTGTATTTAGTGTAAAAATCGTTGCCATTATATTGTTAAATTTTATTTCGTAAGAATATACAAAATTTGTTATTAACCAAAAAAATTCAAGATTAAATGCTCAAGATTATTTATACGTAAATCCTCCATCTCATAAATGCATTTTTTGTAGTTTGATTTTCAATGCACACAAGTTTTCCGGCTAGTTTGTACTGTACTAGCTGCATATTATATTGTTGCTCTCATGGCTATGCGATGCGACTTAGAAAAGCCTTAGTAGATCACGACATGAGGACTATATATGTAACAAGAACACAACTTATAATTTTTTGGTTTTACGAAATGTCATAATAACTTCTCAAGAGAAGATCTTATTTGTTATTTGTACACCTCATTCATATCCATCCATACTCTTCGTCAGTAAATGGGGCATGTGGCTACTGTTAGCAAGATGTATATCATAATTTTCATAATAATAATGTAAATAACAACTTTTCCTTTTTTTATATTTCTTCCTCCTTGACCTCGTTTTTCCTTCCCTTCTAAATTTAAGTCTTTTTACACCCAAGTACGTAATATATACCATGTTTCATTTTATGTTCTTGACCTATGTGTGTTGGGATGAAAATTTCTTCAAAATTTCGGTAAATCCCTCAATAATTTCAATTTTATAACTTCCGCTTTGTACCTAACACCAAATAGCATTTATATGCTTAGGATTTTTTAAAGTTATGCCAGTCTTAAGAAAAACAGGACAAAATCTTCGCATCTACTGAAACTTTGAGTGGATGTACAAAAATGCTCATCCTGCTTTTATCGCGGTCTTAATTTTCTGCTTCTCATATAATGTACGTCTCGTTCGTGAATACGGTGATTGTACTACCCATGTAGGTGATATTTGTCTGCAAGGATGAGTGGATGAGTCATTTTAACAAGTACAAAGTAGATGTTTACATTTCGTTCAAAATTGACAACGAACGTGTTCAGCATAAAATTTGTGCTTCTAAATTTCTAACTGCTTACTACTTGTTACAACAACAGACTTGAACAGACCAAATTGAAATATACTATCACACATTTATATTTATAAACCTTATCGTAATTATATTCCAAACATGCAACAAGCTCACGATATTACTAACATAGCTGCTTTTCAGCAGCTTTTTACAAAATAAAATGCGCAAGTACGGAATGGGTCGATGATTAATGCTGACGTCAATTCCACATTGGCGTACGAAGTAACCTTTAACACAAGGATCCTGTTTTCATACGTTGCTATTCGTAGCCAGATACCTTATTCTTATTACAATTAGATACCAGCAGACATACTTACAATGATATTTAAATTTTAATAATAAAGGAAACACATATGAGGTTGGGGTGAGCAAATTTGTAAAAAAAACAAGTGGCGACTGCGAATGTTTTGTATTGCTTGTTGCTTGAGCTTTGCTTTTAAAAGCATATTCGGCACCTATTTGATGTGAGCGTGTGATAAAAATATGATATTGATATTTATGATTATGTTATCATATATATCTGTGTATGTATACTGGATAGTGACGAGAAGAATCCCATTATGTTACAAATGCTCGTACTCATGCACGTATACGAGGAAATCGTAATTAGTTTTTAAGAAAAATGACTGAATTGATTGTATACCTATGAAATGACGTCTTCGCATCCGCAACTGCGGATACTGTCAGATTTTGTATTCAACATTCGGCATACCTCTTTTTACACTTACTTTTTTCCGCTTACTAGTTCGATTGCTTATGCAAGCAAGAAATGAGATTTTTCAAACGCAACAGTAATTCTTAGTCAGTGTAGTAGTCGACGTCGATCGAGAGATCGTTAAAACAAATCTAGGCTGCATGCATCATCTTGCATAAGTGTCGTTCAAAGCAACTTTGATAGTTTGATTTTGCGATAAATGTTTTTAGAATCTCACCTGGAAATAAAATCATGCTCAAGATAAGATACTGTGCCGGTTTATGCTTGCCAGGATAAGCTTCCAAGTTCCTTCAAAGCGTTTTGTGTCAACGATTTCCAGTCATAAGAAATTAATTAAGGCAGAAATCGGGGTGTTTCTTGACAATTTACAACTCGTACGTAATATATATATATATACCTGCTATATAATATTTATACCGTCACAACACAACACAGCAATGCGTTCGCCCCAATGGATTCCCCTCTTCGTTTTTAGTTTTCTCGTCGCTTTTGTGTAAGTAATGCCTAAAATAAAATAATTTGGCATTCTCAACCCTTTAACCTAAACCACTATACCTTGTAAGTTAATATGAATGAGGTAACCTGCAGGAACCGGGTAGTTCCGATTGTATGATTGCAGAGTTTAAAAAACAGAAGACCTTTGTGCAACCAATATTTTGTTACATCCTTATATCCCTTGCAGCTTTATGTTTTAGTGGATATTGTTGGGTTGATTGTCAGACTACTTGAAATTTCTGAAAATCTCGTTTGCGTTTATTCAAATAACTAATATTGCCATAAAATGTTAACAGGAGTTCTTGCGATAGTGACAGTGATTGTCCAGGAGGGTGCGCATCCTGTAGCAATGAATATAGGTCAGTATGATTTACACATTTTTCTAAAATTTTAAAATTATATTGCATAGTTCATCAAGTTTGTAAATAATATTATTTACGGATTTAAATCGCAGATTTTCCAACGGTTCCAGATCTGACCTTACAGTTGGACAGCTAATTTTGCTTATAGTTTTGGTAATGATTGCGGGCATACTGAAAATTACATGTACGCATCTTTGCAACAGTGATGATGTTTCTCACGTTCATACCGGTGCTATCGGTAAGCTTATATCAATTCTGCCATACTTACCATCATCATTGTGTCACAAAAATGCACATTGTTTAATGCTAAATAATTTATTGCATATTGCATAAGTTAATTCACCACAAGTATACGTATGTATTTGTTCCTAATTTTTACAGGTCCGCAGTTCAGTACAAATGCCGTCGGCAATTTGCCAAACCATTTGAACAACTGGGCATCGCCTAATTTTATGGTGGCCCTCCCACCCCGTTCTGATGACAAGCCTCCAGATTATGTTCCGCCTCCTGCTTATAAGGACTGTGTAATTGAAGTAGAAAAACACTGAGGATTTCAAAAGTCATAATGCGCTATTTTTCATTAAACAAACGTTAATTCTGATCATACCAATATGACTGATTTTTTACCACTTCTAATCGAAATTGGATCTCAAAATGTTACAAATACCTATGAGAATGGAACGGGGTGAAAAAAGTATTTACCGCTGCCGATTTTTTTACGGGTGGTGTAATATTTATTAATACATATGAATGCCTTTAATAAACAATATTTTTGAAAGATTTATAATCAAAGTTTCCTCTCTAATAACATCAGTTATAACCTCACACTTTATTCTATTCGTTTCACAATCGATCAGAAGTAATGACTCCAAAGTTTTATTATTGGGAAACATTGAGCTCCGTCCGATGAAGAGAACCTGTATTGTGCTGGAAAATGCAGGTGTTCATCGATGCATGTCTTCCATTTTGAACAAACGCTTCTGCATTTGATCATTTCGTTTTTTGAAAGATACTTTTCCATGTGTGGGAGTATCTGCAAGTCAAATTTCGATTCAACAACAGTTAATATTCTTATCCATAAAATGGACAATTAAATTTAGGTGCACATTTCCAAATACCAGCGGAAATAAAAACTGAGTTTTATGTTGTGCTAAAATCCCTCCCCACAATGTGCAAGTTCTGCTACAGTTGAGTAAACTTTGTGGATTTTTGACGTATTCAAATATGATCTCCCACATCTGCGTTACAGTATAGTTTAATCGCTTCATATACTATATTGGAAATAAATGGCCACAATAATGATTTTGTCACCTCAGGAGGTAGAAAACATTCTACGATGGAAGACGGTTCAGCCAGAGATAACTGGGATATGCCTTCAGTAATCTCCTCCATAATTGATACACTGTTTTGATTTTTAAGTTAATCCTTTAACATAAATTAACAATTTTTTTACTAGCCGATAAACTGTGGTGTTTTCAATGGGATTTTGTTGTTGTCTCTTCGTCTGGGAGTAGAACAATAAGATATATTTTAGAAAGAGAAAGAAGACGTCTTGACTAATCTAATGACTTTTTAACGACATTTTTCAATCTGCTAATTTTTGATGGCTAAAGAATATAAATGATGTCATTTCACAAATACAGTTTCAAAACAACTTAAAAATTGGTACACCAAGTCGGTCTCATTTCCTTATCTCTAGCATGTGCAACATTAGATTTAATTTTTTCGGAGGTATTCCTTTGTGTGCAGTGGTTCCAGATTGTCCAACATGATTTTGTAATCGAAATTAGCAAGTCTGCAGTGTTCCTCTTTCACGTTGTGGTTGTATAGAATACTGTGTAATCAATTTTTGTTATAAGGATCGTGAAATGGGTTTACAATTTAAGAGATCCACGATCCACGTACAAAAATATATGTGAAATAGAAAACTCCATTATTAAACTAATTGGAACGGAACCCTTTTTTGACCCTCAGCATATAACTATTAGAATATATTTAACAGAGAGCTAACCTGAGCAGATGTGTAGCTCACACATGACTCCTTTCATGATGTTGCAATTGCAATTTCCAAGTGAGTCTCTTAAAGTTTTAACAAAATTATGCTCCGCAATGAATGAAGGATGAACCCTTTTAACATGCATTTTTGTACTGAGGCAGATTTTTATGCATTGTTTTGACTGGCAATGTCTGTCATTTGTAGCAGCATAATATTTTCAGCTCAGCCATTAATGTTGAAATTCCTAAACTAGAGCCTTTTAAGGCACAAGGAATTGTTATATTTTGAATTAAAATTGCAATTCAGTTCGTTATTGAACTTTTTAATTTTTTATTGTTCTATTTACAGCAATATGACAGCAGAAAGTTAATAACTTTCTATAAGTTTCGTATGATATATGAGCTAAAAATTTGCTAAAGTAGTTTGAGTTAAAACATTCAACACATTGAGCATTGATGAATGGTTTAACAAATTGTGGAAAACGCATGAACATGCTTGTAAATCGTGTGAGTTGAGTAGTGAGTATTCGTATCGTGAGTCTTGAGCATGAGGAACTGGAACTATACATAAATCAGGGTGTACATTCATGCTTACCTAGATACATACATGCATATGCATTTTTAATATTTGTTTAATGCCTTACCTAATAACTACAAAAATCAAATGCATGAGCCGAACTGACTGGAACGGTGAGTGCTGCTCATAATGCTGGGCTGGATGAACGAACATTCCTGGATACGTTACGTGAGGGGTCTTTACTTTAGTTCTTTAGGTGCAGATACTCACCAATGCATATATTGGATGGATCTCTTCTGTCTGATAATGTGATTGTTTTTGTGTGCTCAGATGCTCATCACACTTGAGAATAACATTTTTTACTAGATTTTACACCTTTCTTATGTATTGAAATGTGATTATAGCAGAATGAAAATGACATTTTCATGACAATGACTGTTACATTTGCTATTGTCGAGGAAAGTCAGAAGTAGCATTGTACAAAGTTCACGCTGCAACAATACTCAAAGTTCAATTTAATTTTTGTTCAAGGAATAACGTAAAATACGATATTAACCAAAACAGTACAAATGGCTCCCATGAGCAGTATAACTGGAAACTTACTCGGCCTTTTGAAAGCATGGGCATATTTTCTATTATTACCGGTAGCATTCCCAATAATTGCCCTTCATAGATTTCAATCTTACTATAGGAAGGGAAAAAGTTCGCCATTGGAAGGGAAAGTAAGTTTGATATTAGATCAGTATTTGTAATAACTATTTGATATGTACCATCTTAATTGCTATTCACTCATTAAGCAAAATAAATTTTTGTTTTTCAGGTGGTACTGGTAACAGGATCAAGTGGTGGAATTGGTGAAAGCATTGCTAAACAGTTTTACCTTGAAGGATGCAAAATTATTTTAGCTGCTAGAAGGAAAAATGAGTTGGAACGTGTTCGGGACGAATTAACAAGAATACCGAGGGTAGATAAAAAGTTTTTAATACTGCAATTAGGTCTCAAGGCTCACATATTTGCTGCTTTTGATGATTAATTCTTAACCATTTTTCATCAAGGATGGCCCTGTGCATATTCCAGCAATTTTAGAGCTAGATTTAGCCAATCTGAAGTCTGTGGCCAAAGTAGCAAAAGCTGCGATTGGAATATACGGCAACATTGATATACTGATTAACAATGCGGGGATCTACAACAGAGGTTGGATTTTGGAGACTGTGCTGGCCGTCGAGCAACAGATTATGAATGTAAATTATTTTGGCACTGTTGAGTTGACCAAAGGTAAAAAGTTTATTCATTCATCAACATTTTCTATTAAAAAAGTATTCTATTTAATATTTATCTTTGATTTCAGTAATCGGTCGTCACATGCAGAAAGAAAGAAACGGACATATTGTTTTCATAAGTAGTTTATTAGGGAAGTTCTTCATGCCATACAGGTAGAAAAATATGTTCAAGCAATGAATTCAATTAAAAATTAACTTTTCAGTAACATTCAGTGGCATAATTTTGTTACATTTAATTTTCCACAATTAGTGCAACATATTCAGCCTCGAAACACGCTTTACAAGCCTTCGCAGACAGTCTTCGAGCTGAAATTTCCGATTTTGGAATCCATGTCACTGTCGTGAGTCCAGGACTTGTGAAGACGAACATTAGTGTCAACGCTATAACTGAAAAGGGTGAAAAGTATGGGAAAATGCTTGCTGAAACTGCAGCAGGCTATTCACCAGATTACGTTGCAGAAAGAACTTTGAAAGCCGTTTTAAACAAAGACGCTGATGTTATGATTGCACCTTTGCTTGACAGGGCGGCTGTTCACATTCAACATTTCTCACCGGCTTTGTTTCGATTACTGGGAAAACATTTGGCTCGTAGATTTCGAAATGATTTGTAACTATATAAAATTATTTTTTTACTTGAAAATTTTCATTTTAGTAATTTGTACATATAGCTGTGATATATTATTCAGAACTGATGACGTCATTTTTGACGAAAATATTAATAAAATTAGTTATGACTAACTGTTTTTAATTTAGATGATTTGAAGAATGTATGAATAAGCTACCCATTTTTTGTAGTTTTTGGAGTATTTATAACGACATCCCATTAAGCATTATGAATTTATGGTATGGTTTATGATAGGAAATTGATAAACTGACAGCATAAATAACTCAATCCCAATTTTTGTTTATAAAAAGAGGCTAAACAGGGTCATTTCGGCTATTTCTCATTTCAAAAGAAGGATTCAATATAAGGATTTCAAGTACTATTACAATACACACCTGTAAAATAATATCAAAGATAAAAATTATGTCTTAAATTGGAAGTAGTGTAACTTTATTATGTATAGAGGATCTGTAATCCTCATTAAACTTGTCTTGATTATATTAAGCCAGCCATAACGCGCTTACAATTTAGGTTAATGAAGATGTGAAAGTTTAAACATCTGTATGGATTTAAGTATTAGGTACTAATAACCTGTCAAGGTTTATGATGGTCAGCTAACTATAAGTGTGGTGATGTGCATCAATGTCCCATTATTGGCCGTACGTATAAATTCATCTTCACACCACCACCGTACACCCAGAACTTATTGAATAAGATTCTCAGTTCTCAGTTGTTGTTCACCTCACCTTCACTCTACTCCAGTGATGAAAACCCAAGGTCAGACAAAATAGATTGTCTCAATGTATGATGATGACCAGAAGAAGTGAGGTTGTAATGTAACACAGCATAGATTTGAACTAGTGAAATTCATTTGAAATTTCATACAGTACATAGATCAGTCTGTGTATCTGAAGTGTGTGATAGGAGGCTCGGTTTGGAGTATATTAACATCAGCGGAGATCTGATATAATAATTACTCACTTATAATGTTGGTAGGAAAATTATGGGCTTAGCTGACAACTATAGACTTTATGAGTATAATATTCAGGTGTATATGTTGGTTTATAGCACACAATTGCTGCACACTTCACGTGTGAAATGAAGTTGACGATGGCACAAGTACCGGCAGTGCTGTACAGTAAAATCCGTGACGAGCCATATGGCATGTATATAAGCAGCAGTAGGCATAAGTAAATGTCTTCAATAGATTTTCTTTTATGTCTGTATTCAAGGCTAAAGTGGACGGTGGACGACATATTCTTAGGTACCTTAAACTGAAGCATACTTATACATACTTTTATCTATTTAATGACGTTGTTTAGTCTGTGATACGATAACGATACATGTGTGTGACCACGGCATTGCCATTGTTTCTAGTTTAGTGTGAATTCAGGTTAGGAATTTGGAATAGGCTGTGGAAAAAACCACTTGTTGATTAGTAATATAGAGGAAGGGTTGTGTTTCGTTGTGAAAATTGTTTTTTAAAACTATTGATTTTAAAATGCCGTCTGAAGAAAGCTTCAAGCAAATCGAAGGAGACTGGAAAGACTTCCGATTTCGTAGAGTTTTACCCGCAGATTACCCAGCAGTATTTGAACACGTTGCCGACAACTTCTGTAGAGACGAGCCAACATGTAAGCTTTTAGGATGGACTCAAGAATTCGCTGATGATTTAAACCTTGTTGTGGAAGCTTTCCTGAAGGACAACTTGAGTTTTATTGCGGAGCATATTCCAACAGGAAAAGTAAGCAGAATTCCTTTTTAATTCACGTTAACTGCAATAATTCTGCTGTAAATTAAAAACCAAACTTCTTGATAGGTTGCTGGTGTACGAATATCTTTCGATCATCATCCAAAAGTATCCTTTGATGGATTACCAATTAATTCTGAAAACGCAAAAATTCTTTTAAAGTTAGTAGAAGAAGTTGAAAGCATGGCTGACACTACAAACAAGCACGGAATTGATAGATGGGCAGAGTTTTTTATTGCTTCAACATCAAGAGATTTTCGGAAGATGGGTTTGGCTGGAGAATTTTATGACAGATCTATAGCCTTCTTGAAAGCTGAAGGTTTCAAACATGCATTGGTCCTATGTTCGAGCCCTTATACTAGAATGGCTACAGTGAAGCGCGGTTTCGTACAGCTGTCACGGTTGGATTACCCCGATTTCATGGACTTTGATGGAAAACCAGTTTTCAAAAATGAGGACTTGACACCAGAACATTTTGCTGTAGTTATGCTCAAAACATTTTAAATCGGGCGGTAGAAATACCTACCGTGAAATACCGTAAACGCAACATTCGATTTCTTGCTTCGATTCACAAAATTTTAAAACTCTCAAAATGTAACAAGGGAATTCTTTGTAAACAAAATAGAATACTTTTCTAAATCCTTTAAAATAAAATCAATGTAATTTTACACCCATTTCTTGTGTCACTTTTTTGTGCATAAACATAATGTATGACTGTAGTTCAGTGGTTGAGGAATTGAGGATTATGATGATATCATGATATGATATGAAGCAAATTATGCTACATGGGGAATTTGATCATAAGTATGTGGCTCGTGGCTGACCTTCAGAAGACATCTGTCCGATTTGAACGATTTTTTTCTCATTTCCAGACTCTAGCCCAATAGAGTTAATTATACCTTACTTGTTACTCGCATCCCAATACAGTCACTGTCGCTGAGCTGTAAATGTGCATAAAACACACACATGGTTTCATGGTTTTTTCACACTTGTTATTTCACATTGTGAGGTATATGGTCGCTGCGACTGGCGGTTACCTAAATCTAGAATAATTAGGCATAGGTCAAGACTCATGATGACTGATTATTTATGACAAAAAGTAAGCATATGGTGTAGAAAGAATACATTCATTTCAAACATACTTGGGTATGAAATAGAAATATCCACACACATGCTGCAACGTGCAACCACAATGGCTAGACTATGAATTTCGTTCGTTTTGCGAATTGCTCAAGGTTGCACGATTGATCTGCAGCAAAATAATAGTTTTAACCTGCACAGCCTCCAGCAAATGGAAACTTAAGGTTGTGCATTTATACTTAGGCATGGCTAATATATTCCACGAAGACCTAAAGTTGGCCTTCATTCATATTAAAGAAAGGATTCAACAAACTAGTTGAATTTGCTACAAAAATTTGCAGAGGTAAAAATGCCTTCAGAAGAAAGCTATAAATTGATTGAGGGGGACTGGAAAGATTTTCGATTTCGGAGAATCCAGCCAGCGGATTATCCAGCTGTATTTGACCACGTTTCTCATAATTACTTCAAGGATGAGCCTACTTCAAATTTTCTCGGTTGGAATGAAGAGTTTGCAAATAACATGTGTCGTGTTGTGGAAGTGATTCTTAAAGACGAAATTAGTTTTTTAGCTGAACACATTCCATCCGGAAAGGTATAAAAAGATCTTAATGATTATAAATTTTTACGAAATGCTTTAAACTAAAAATTCGTTTATGGATACAGATTGCCGGTGTCAGGATAACCGTTAACCATAAACCAGACAATTCTTTTGACAACATTCCAATTGAATCCCGAAATGCCAAGTTATTTTTGAAATACGTGGGGGATATAGAAAGGATGGCAGAGGTGGAGAAAAATAAGGGAATTGACTCATGGGCTGAGTTTTACATTGCATCTACGACCCGTGAGTTCCGAAATCAAGGTTTAGCTGGAGAGTTTTACGATCGTTCCATTGCCTTTCTTAAAAGTGAAGGATTTAAGCATGCACTCGTCGTGGTCACTAGTCCATTCACGAAAAAAGCCACAGTGAAGCGTGGCTTTGAGGAGCTTAGCTGGCCCGACTTGACTATGCAGATTTTATGGATTTTGATGGTCAGCCAGTGTTCAAGAATAAAGATTTGACTCCTGAGAATTCCGGACTGGTAAGACTGATAACTTTGTAGAGAGTATGTTGTGATCATTGTCAATTATTTTTATTGAAACAATAAAACCTTTTAGTGCCCATGCATGTACGATATTATACTATTCATCCCCATGTTCATGACAATATATTGCAGTTTTTATTTTCCATTCACACACGCAACTGAATATGAACTGGTTAATTAAGTCTGCGAAGAATTCACTTGTGGACACGTGATGGACTTCAACACACAATCACAATCCTACCAGTTGTGTGACAAAGCACTTATACAAAAGATTTCTACTACCCTGAGTCATGATTCTCCAGCTAAGATTCCTCTCATTTCAATAAATAGAGGATTGATTTTAGTGAAGACGTTATAATATAACCACACCACACTCTAAGATCACTTCACCACGCAAACTTTTGCAAAGGAATCGTTTCATGCAAAAAAGAGAAATCATTTTAGTGTTTTGTCAGCTAGAGGGGCGCAAAAAAGAATACGCAATGCCATCAGAAGAAAGCTATCAAAAGATTGAAGGCAATTGGGGAGAATTTCGATTCCGAAGAATTCTTCGATCTGACTACAAAGCCGTATTTGATCATCTCGCTAATAACTATTTCAAAGATGAACGAACATCAAATACTCTTGGATGGAGTGAAAAGTATGCGGAAAATGTGTGCCGTGTGGTAGAAGCAATTTTGGACTTGGGTGATGGGATGAGTTTTCTGGCGGAGCATATACCAACTGGAAAGGTAATTTTTTTTCTTCCCTCAAGCAAGAACTTATATATGTGAAATGTTGGCAATCATTTTGTTTTAAATGAAGATTGCAGGTGTGAGGATAACACTGCATCACAAACCTGACACAAACGTTGATGGAGTACCAATTGACTGTCAAACTGCCAAACTATATCTAAAATTCATAAACGATGTAGTGGGACTGGCAGAGGTTGAGAAAAAACATGGAATCAGTCACTGGGCGGAATTTTATATTGCCTCCACTTCCCGTGACTTTCGAAACCAAGGACTGGCTGGGGAATTTTACGACAGGTCTATCGCTTTTATTGTTTATGAGGGATTTAAGCATGCTTTAGTTGTTGTCAGCAGTCCTTACACAAGACAGGCTACAAAGAAACGTGGCTTTCAACAAGTTGCTCGGCTGGACCACGCAAATTTTGTGGATTTCGATGGACAGCCAGTATTTCAAAATGAGGATTTGACACTGGAACATTTTGCGTTGGTTATGTTGAAGGAATTGTAAAATATCTAATTTCCAAATTGTTAAGCTTTGCTAAATTCTGAGATTCTTTACTCATTCGCTTTATACAATAAACTCTTGTAAGTCATTGACTCGCTCAGAAAAACAGAAAAAATTCATACCTTAAGTTTTAATTTCAATGACCTGAAAGAATTAAATGAATCTACAAAAACAAACATGCAAACAAATATCAATCAGGTGGGGAAACCTGAGCTTATAGTGTTTAAATCATTGTTGACCTTTCACAAACCCTATTCCGATTTCATATCGTGGCATGACTCTGTTAATAATCACTAAATACAGTAATCACTTATTCTTGTACAAATGATGGGATGGAAGATGGAACCGATGAGCAGGAAACAACAAATGATTCTAGGGATTCCGGAAGTTAACGATTTAAATCTTGCAAGTAGCCAGACATTATAATAGTTGTTAAATGAGGAAGTTTTGCTGCAAGATAAAATATCCCTTTTTAAATTTGACGTACCGAACTCGGATCGACTTAGGGGCGTGTCAATAATGTAAATTTGTAAACATAAGAGTGGGTGCTCACACTCGCAACCAACTCAGGTCTGATCAGGCTCATTAATAGATGGAGATGCTCATTCCAAGCCTCGGGTCTTATAGATATATGGTATCCAACGTTTACTCTGTGAATTCAAGTCGGCTGTGAGATGCTACACAATCATGTAATTTCTGATTTTTTCGCAAATATCTCATGACAGACATCACCAGACACGAATACTAGTAGTAGTCCAGCAAATTTTTTGTGTGATTTGTATAGTTATACAGGCAAAATATATGAATATATTAACCTGCACCGCAGGTTAATGATAGGGATTGCAGAAAATTACAGCAATTTTCATGTCTTTCCACCGAAACCAAAGAACACGAGTAAAAAGTTCTATTGCTCTTGAAGGAAAATAACCTCACCCTCAAATTCTCTTATTTAAGGAGATAATTTTTGTTCCTCCAGTTCAATATTTTAGGAAAGTACCTAATACACAGCATACAAATTGGCAATGCAATGTTTTGCAGTGACCACAGCCATATCAAAAATCTCGTCAGTACAGCAATGTTTGTAATTCTGTCTGCACCGCAGAAACCATCTATGGGATGAAGGTAAAATATATATGCACATTTGGGAGGAAAGTTTACAAAACAAAAGTTGTGCGTGAGAGTTTACATCATCTTTACTACAAAGAACAAAACGTATTAATTATATATTCATGGAAGCACTCAATCTTTGAGGAAAATTGTCGTGAAAATATTTACGCCTTATTTATTGCCTTGGAATGCGTTTGTCTTGCAACAGTCAGTTTACATGTCAATTACAATGAACTTGACCTTTTGTCCAACAAAATCAAAAGAACTGCTCATAAAGAGAAACACATAAGAAAAATGAATACAAGCGGAAATATTTCGGTGGAAATTCTCTCCGTGTTCACGTGCCATTTTGTAGATATTCCTGAATCAGGGATAGATTGCTCAACAAGAAATCCCATTATTTGTGTTAAGTGTCCTACCAAAGGAGGATTTTTGGCTTGTGAGAAATTTGAAGATTATGAAGGTTCCACGGCTGAAATACTATGTTTCTTGTTTTGGGCTTTGACTATGATAATATGCCTCATCGGCTGCTTCGGAAATATCTTGATAATTGCTATTTTGAGGTCAAAGAAACATAGAAAAGCGTTTGATTTATTATTGGGAATTTTAGCTTATTACGATTTGTACTGTTGTGTTATGGGAATGATTGCAACGACTTCTATTATCGTATATCTTGGTAGGTACTGAACTATCTCGGTTCACTAAATTATATTATTTTTCTTAATTAAACAATTAAATTAGCAACTTTTCCTAGAAAACTGGACAGGCAGAGGACGTATAACTGGCTATTGGTATTTGCCATCTTTAGCCGCCTACATTGGTAAGGAAATAAAATTCAGATTCATACAAAACTAGTAAAACGCAGTCTTAATAAGTCGTATTTCATTGCAGGAAGGAGCGGATCGCAATACACGACAATATTAATCACTATTGAACGCTATTTTGGAATCAAATATCCAATACATTCAAAAGCCTGGTTTACTAAAACCAGAACAAAAATCTTATCCATAGGAATTTTCTTTTTAGCTATTTTACTTGCGATTCCGAGATTTACAAGCAATTCTGCTGATCTCAATACTTACAATAGTGAAAATGGGGAATATATTTACAGTCTCAGAAATCAGCAGTATGTCATCCGAACAACAAGCTGGCAGCAATTTTGGTATGAACGGTTAGGCGCTGCACATGTAGTTATAGACCTTGGGATTCCCCTACCTGTTTTGCTGAGCTTTAATCTGTTATCACTTAAAGAAGTATGCAATCACATATTTGACACAATCATTTAAAGTTTCGTCTGTTCCCTCGTGCGGTTCATTTTATATATAGAATTGGATTTACAGGTGAATAAGGCTACCAGTAAAAGGAAGGAAATGAACGTAGAAGAACGGAAGGAGATGCAAGGTGTCACGATGTTCTTACCAGTTGTGACAATTTTACTTTGCTGCAACATCCCCAGAGTTGTGCATTATGGTGTGATACATCTTTATGGAACTGCATACATCGAGATGGCACTTTTGGTTGGGCTTTCGGTAGCTGTGGAGTCCTCCGTTAATTTTATTGTGTATTATATGAGAGGGTCAAAGTTTAGAAAGCAAACACGTGCCCTTATTTCCAGCCGATTACCATTTAGACGTTCAAGTACAAGCAGTAATAATAGTGATAGTAGTAGAGAAACAAATATCTCTACAATAAGTTAAAAACTCGATTTGTATAGTTTTGTTATTTATATTTGTTGTCTGTTTTTATCTCACTTGTTTGCTCGAATGAAGTTGAAATTGCTAATTATGAATTTTGTAATTATAACATTAAAATGTATTTCAATCAAACTAAAACTAGGATATGTAAAGGGTATAACTAGGAAAAATGTGATTGAGGTTTTTAAAAATCATGAACGTTGTAGTATACTACTTTTAAAAATTATTTAACTGCTTTTCGAAAAATGTTTAATTAATGAATTAATTCTCTTATATATAGTACACAATATTTTATATCATCGTTTATCATTATCTCTAACTAATATTGAATGCAAAACAAAGCAGTCTACAATGATTATATACATAACCTGAATTTGAGTCTAAGATAAACTGACTTAAAGTTGCCAATAAATGCAATGAAGCTTTTGATTTATATGAAAGATGAAACTATCAGTCTTTGCAACAACACAAACCCAGGAGATTATCTAAACATTATGTACATCATATTTTGCCGTTATAAACCTTCAAAATCTTGTGATAAAGTTAAGTGAAATTAAATTAATTCGTATGAAGATGACGTAAACGTTGCAACACACAGGATTTTTCTATTATAATTTTAAAATTAATGGAAGTTAAAAGGAAAGCGGAAAGTAAAAATAATCTATACCTTTTAATCCAGATTTAATATTTAAAATGATGACGTTTATTTTAATTTAGACTACTAGAATAATGACCAAGTGATTTATCGATGTTGTTACTTAGAATTATATACATGTATACTAAACTACAGCATGCACAATAAAAGCGCATTTTTTATTTATTTGTGGTTCGACTTTTTTAAAACATAATTTCAATAGTATTATTATATTTGGATTTTCCCATGGGCTATATTACATAAATTAGTGCCTAAATAGGAATACACGCTGAGTTTTTGTCAATTTGTTTTTTTTCCGAGTCAGCTCGTTCGCGAAAATAAGACCATCCTGACAACAAAATATTTGTTTCAGTTCTAAACGTAGTTCCAGAATAATAATAGATGGGGAAATTCGCAAATGAATTCAATACAACAGAAACAAACGTTGCAATGTTCATTTCTCTATACAATATTCTACGGAAATGCATAAAAACGTAGTTGATAATTGGAATTATATTACAGCACAAAAGCATAACGACAACAGACAGAAACATTCTCACGGCTTGAATTTCGTTTTTCTGATTCATATTCATTTTCTCACGTTTTCGATTTATTTTTCGAACCTTTGAATGGAGAAAACAAAATTAGTGTCAAATCTTGAATGTATTTCTATTATTTACACACGTATGTATAAAATTACCTGGAGAAACGACAGAAAATTGAAAACCAACAGAATTGGAAGAGGTGCCCAGAAGTCAATTATGTAATGCACTGACTTCACTTTGTTGTACAAAAACATATTCAATTCCGTTGATCTGATAATATACGAATATTCCCGTAAACTTGGTATATCAGCTTCTTTTAGACTGTAATTATTTCTATCAACGACCACACAAATCCTACAAACGTAGAGAAGAGTGGCGATAATAAACATCGAGAACGAAAAGAGTCTCGCTTTCCTTACAGTAAACCAAATACGGTAACGCAATGGAAAGGAAATAACCAGGTAGCGCTCGATTGTTATCAGAACTGTCATAAATTGAGAGCCTGATCGACCTACATATGTTTTAAATTTTAAAATATTAAATAATGCGCAGAATTAATAGATAATGTATTTAATTAAAATTACCGAATAGGAGTAAGCTCCATGTTAGGTAAATTAAGTGCATTGTAGTAACCCCTCTGCTATTATCGACCCAATTACCTGTTAAATTTAATTCCAAATGCAAAAACATGACCTTAACTATAATGACCTTTTATTATTTGTACTTGAAAACCAGCTTACCAAAGAAGGCGACTTGGACAAATGTTGTAATTATACCAAATACACAACACAGAATATCAAAGATGGCTAAAGTCATCAACAAAAAATTGAAAGATCGCTCATTGCTTCCTTTTTTATAAACTTTAATGATAATAACATTTCCACATATTCCCAGTAATCCAAACAGGATTACCACTGCTAACAGGAATGTACAAATTATATGACCAAGGGACTCAGTGTCATTGGTATTATCTCCAGAAAAATACCCTCCCTTTACAGGACACTTAATACAGACGTTGGGGTCCCTTGTGGAACAATCTAAGTGATTATCAGGAACGTCCATTAAATAGCACATGACTGAAGGTAGGATCTCTACAGAGAGATTAGTTGACTCGTTCATGATGGCTGTTGTTGTGAATTGTTCCTTGAAAACAGGTTGACATTGTTTAAAAGGAGCAACTTACAATTGGTTAACTTCGATTTTATTCGACCATGTGAAATGGAAGAATGGCGGATATGCACTGCTGTAGAAATACTTTTATTGTTTACATCCCAAATCACCAAGTCAGTGTGTAGTTTACTTTGTCATATGCGGTTGCTATTCGAATTTCCAAGAAAAAATGTTTATATCAATTATAACAACAAAATCCAATCTGGCGCACAATCTACAAGGATTGAATGCAAATCCAACAATGCTCATTTAAAAATCAGCAGTTGAATAAGTATATTGAATCAACAATATATTTGCATATCTATTCCCAGGATTGAGAGATAATGAATTACTAAGCAAAAAGTTGTGCTCGTTTTTATGGAATTTAGTTATCTTTAAAATCAGAAAAAAAATGTGTTTGGTCTGTTGCGTCAGTGCCACAGTCCCACCACATATATTCATCATAAAGGAATTTCCTCGTCAAAAAATGTGAGTTGCATTTCCGAATTTCCTCTTCTTGACGGCTATTCCTGTTCTTGATTGGAAACAAAACTAGAAGGCAGCGACATGTAAATTAAAGTCAAGATTTGTCACATTTATAATATGGTGTCAAAAGTTTAGAAGTGGTAATAATATGTATGGTACTAGAGGGATTTCCAAAAAATACTAGTCATTCCGATTCCGAACGTTAAAACTTACGCAGGCAGTATGTAGACAATTAGGAAAATCCCAGTTTCGCTTCTAGATTTAATACGTAAACGTATATTTTTGAATTATTTCGGAAAATCGATCATTTAACTTTGACGGAAAGTTGGAAAAAATTAACACTACTTACGATTACACACGCGATATTATAATAACAACAACTATCATGATTCTATAATTATCACAAGAAAAATAGTGGTTTTCAGCTAATTGTCCATTCTAAATATACGTATAAACGTAAAATCATGTGTTTTGTCTTTGTCAGATGTCAGAGCTTCTGAGTTCAATGTGTTGAAAATTAGCCTATACATATAGCTAATCAAAGTCATTCCTTAGCATAGTCACAAACTAAAATTCAAGTATGAATTCGTGAAAGTGTATTGGTCATTTTGAGAGGATGACATTTTTGATACACATTCAGACATTACCACGAATAGAAATATCGTGAACAGCTACAGCTGAAAAGGGTTACGTATGGTGTTTCAAAAGCTGATATTTCTTTAAATAAATCAATATTCTATACATTACATTGTTGAAGACCGATTTAAAAAATGTTAATTAGTGTAAGAGATGCATCGTTTTCCCTAGCTATGGCCTTTGACATCGGTTTTAAAATTCTGATAGGTTAATAACTGTAAGCCACATACGTTCGTTTGTCCCTCTTTAAAAATTCTCTCAAAAAACATACTGTACTATAACTAAATAATATAATATAGTATAGGTTAGCATGTTATAGATTGCTATTTTAAAAAAAAATCAGTCGGACATGAGATTTGGCTCTATAAAGCAATCTTCAGTGAGCTATATTTGTTTTTTAGTTGAATGTGTTTAAAAATCGTTGAGGCAGATCAAGATCAAATGATCGGTCGGAGGACGGACATTTATTTTACCAGTAGCATGTGTCCGTTGGACCTTCGCGAAGCTTCGGTTCTTCGATTTACTCTCCTGGATGGAGTCAATCAGTTTTTTAAAATACTGACTTCACCAATCGATGCATATACGTGGGTCATTTGGGTTGCTTTAAAGCGACTTTGACTCTCGATATCGCAGCAGGAAGTGATTAAGAGTGTTTGAT
>JAHZNA010005021.1:0-15543 GCA_027743935.1 Sinodicranocentrus sp. ZH6 | reverse complement strand
AGAGGGCTAAATTACGGTGGACCCAGCCGATTCCATACTGGTGGAAGTTTGGAAATTTTCCAGACTTCTCAGTGATCTTTAGACCTTTTGACTTTGACTTTGGATAAATTTGGAAAATCTGTTCTATAACAGTTTGTGCGTAGATATGTCAGTAACTATATTTCCAAGTAAATATCACCAAATGGTAAAGTATTTTTTGATACAGGGTTTCTTGGAAAACAGGAATAAAACGGGTTCCCTAGCTCCTCTGCATTGTGCCATTCGTCACTTCGACATTATGGAGAAAACTTTGGATTTATTGTGGATGCATACTAACTCTGATTTTCAGAAACTCTGACGCGACTTCGGGAATTCAATTATTTTTACGGGTATTCAGCATTGAAGGTCGATTAATTTTCTAAAAACCTTGGAAACTGTTGGAATGTGATATCGACATTAGTAAAGGAAATAAAAGCTGGACAAACATGTATCCATTTGATTCCTTTGCACTGTCGTTTATAGACGATCTGAAATTGTTAACTCATTCATGGACCTCCTTCCTGTACTTGCGAAAGATTTCGCAACAACCGGCGCAAGTTCCACTTATGATATATACTTGAGCATCCTCGCAATAGTGTTTAAAACAATCAAATTTCTACATATTTGCGAGTAAGTTCTACGATTTAGTTTGCAGGCAAAAAATTTTCCCCGATTTACAAGTTTGGCTAGTAAATTTCATTTCAAAGCATGACAATTAAATGCTCTCCTTGTCATCATCATATTCACTCTCCATTTTCCTTTCATTGTCGTGCATTAAATTACTTATAAATAGATACTGACGCTGATTTTCATTTCGCATGCTAAAATTTTGAAGGTGAAATCATACGACAAAAAATCAAACGTCCTTCAACCGAAGGGATAAAAAATAACGCTTACATTTTCATTTTTTGCTTTTTACGTCTCTCAAAATCATACTGCATTTTCAACTCTCAGTCAGAGAGAATCATTCATATTTATTGTCTTAGATTTATACCATGCTTTTGAATATTTCGCCGGCTCAACGCATATAGCCTAGCACGTAGTGAAATTTATCATCAGACATTCTCATCTTAAAAAGTGAAATCCATTACTGACGCATGGTATGCGACAAATATATCTATAACAGATCTGGTTGTGGAACAAAACTCTCAAACTTGTTCATGTGAACCGTACTGAAGTGTTTGCATACTACTTATATAAGCCTCTTTCTGTGTCATTTCAGTTTCAAGTGTTATCTTTGGAAGTGTTCCTATTTCACATCGATTTTGTATTTCCATTTGTGCTCATATAAAACAAACTTCAGAACCATATGACATATATTTTGAGATACAAGCAGAGTTGCTGATTTGGATTGGATAGAATTTATAGATTCCAACATTGCATGTTTCCGCTTCTTTGAGCGGACAGGTAATTGAATTTATGAATAGATAAATATTAAGATAGTTAGTTTTATGAGGTTATTTGCTGGACTGAGTATTTATATGCATGTCATTGTGTGTTTTGGAGTTGTTGGAGTATATCTCAAGAATTACGCAAGCGTTCTGCACTTCGCATATAGCTTGCTACTTCACAGTAAATGTCATTCGTTGTTAATACAACTTCATTCTTTATCGTGTTCAAAGATGCAGTGTTTTACTATCATATTTAAATGTTAACCTTCGAGGAAATTATAATATATATGGGAATCTAGCACAGGTGAATAGGCACGTTTCTAACCCTTGAAATCAAATGTATTTATGATAATGAGAGTGGATTTTACGGTTGAATAAAGGGTGCCAGGGTGCCACTGTCACTGTGTAGCATTCCATATGAGATTGACATGTGATTAAGACAATGACAGCCGGCTATACCTGCACCTGTAAAGCATATAACAATGGATTTTACACGTTCAGAAAGCAATCCTTTGTCTTGCCAATTATTGCTATAATTCCGATAATGATCAGTAATCCTTACACATATATGCAGTCTGCAATACCTGAGTGAGAATTCCATTATAATGATAGGAATTCATGCATTCCTTGCACACGCCACACACGACCATGCAGGGCTAAATTACACCACCGAACTTGGCATGTTGGCATTTGGCATACATATCCGTGAAAGTTTCACACATTCAGAAAATTATAGACTTTTCGTGAACGGGATACACGTAGGAGGATATTGCTAGTCAACTTGCCATCCGCAGCTGATTCAAGTGATGTGAAATTTAGAACACTTCGGCAAGACCAGAGCTGAGATTTCATGTAGGTCGATCAACATTTTGTATGTTATTGTGCTTTCTGTCTGCTTCTCAATCTTGTAATTTTTGCATGAAGTTATTTCCAACATCTTGTCCAAGTCTGTATCTTCATTTGTTAATTGTTAATTGGCAATCGTAGCCATAATCTGGCTGAGGAGGAAGCCACAGTCAGGTAATTTTTACAAAATAGATATTTCATATTTATGAACTCAATTACACAAATTACTGGGATTGAGAACATCTTGAATGATACGAGAAGATTTTGCAGTTTTAATCCGGCGTGATCAGATTGTAAATAGTTAGCTAAACTAACTAAGCTAATTAGTTTTATAGCCTACCACCCGCTAAATCATTACTAGCTTGGTTTGGTGTTTTCAACATCACAGGAGTTAGTGGCTAGATTTTGTTAGGCGGATAACATAATGCAAAGAATGAATGTCAGTGACGTAACTGTTCATAATTTGTAATTTATTTAATGATATTTAATTTCTTTGTGTGATTTATAGATTGCGAAGTTGTCAGTAAAAGTTACTTCAAGTGGATATAGTTATTGCTAAAGATTGCAGATTACTGGTAAGTTATTAAAGTAAACCAGTAACCATTTACGCACTTCGTGTCTATTATAATTAACACATTTGTCAGGAAATTTTGGATTAAATGATTTTGTTCTTGTAAATTTTTATTATGACTCTTTAAAAGGTTTCATCTCAAATGGCGGCCCAAGTAAATACTCTAAAGGCGGGTTTGGCCATTCTATTTGTGATGATAGGATGTTGCTCTAATGTTATCTTTTTGGAGTTTCTGGTCAAGTAAGTTGCTATAAGATGTGTATATTAACGTTTTTTTGTTATTATAAGCACCCGTTTATTTAATCAAGTGGTATTTAAATCTTTGTAGGGAAGACCCGGGATGTGGTAATTTAATTAATTTCTGTCAGTTCGTCTTAATTTCATTGGAAGGGTTCATTACCACTTTACGTTGTGGTACTAAGAAAATCAATGTGCCAATGCAGTAAGTAAACCAATTCAGTTAATTACTGTCAACTCATTTATTTAACCTAATCACTCAATTCTTGTCCTTTTGTTGCCTTTTTTAGTGAATACATCACCCTGGTCGTATTCTTCTTTCTTGTCAGCACTGCTAACAACATGGCTTTCAACTTTAATATTTCAATGACACTGCATCTTATATTTAGAGCTGTAAGAATATTTCGAATGAGCAAAATTATGCCGCATAACTACGTTATAAATTATTGAAGTTTTTATGTTAACACTAATCCCCAATTCTAAAAATTTGATAGGGATCTCTCATGGCCAACATGATTTTGGGAATGATAATAATGCATAAACGGTACAATCCTCAGAGATATATTTCAGTTGCAATGATCTCCCTTGGTATAGCGATTTGCACGATAGCTTCTGGTCGTGATATGAAGGTTCGTTATTTTAAAAAAAAAACACAATCAATAGTTTTTCATTTCATTTGGAACTAAATATTGGCCTTAATAATAACCAGGATAAAGCAGCTACAGTTGTTGCCGCTGATGACGCAGCATTCTCTGAATATTTTTGGTGGTTAGTAGGTTAGTGATTGCCAATTTGGAAATAACTGTTGGACAAAATTGTGTAATGGTACTTGAATTAACTTCCACTTTACATTATCATCGTTTAGGAATTACCATCCTTCTATTCGCCCTGTTTCTCTCTGCCCGAATGGGACTCTATCAAGAAGTTTTGTATGCTAAGTACGGCAAACACCCTCGCGAGGCGTTGTTTTTTACTGTAAGTCATATAAACTGTTTAAAGTCATACATTAGATTTTCAGAAAAGTGACAATGTTAACCAGCAACACTTTGCTACTTTAAAGCACTTTCTGCCGTTACCTGGATATGCATTGTTAATGACTGATCTGGCACAACATATCAAAGTTGCTAATAGCTCTACCCCCGTGGACGTTCTTGGTTATGGAATTCCTATTTTGTGGCTATATATGGCAGGCAATGTTCTGACACAGTAAGTTTAAATCGATTTTACATAGGCCACAAATCATCAGAAACTAGCAATTAATCGTTGTTTATTTGTTTTATTAGATGTTGCTGTATCAACTCTGTGTTCGTGCTCACAACAGAGTGTGCAAGTTTAACAGTTACACTGGTGGTTACTTTGCGTAAATTTATCAGCTTGATTGTGTCCATCTATTATTTTGGAAATCCTTTCACAAGTGCTCACTGGGTCGGAACTATGCTTGTGTTCGCAGGCACCATTTTGTATTCTGATATCCCTGCTCTTATTAGACAGTCTAGACAAAAAGCTGTTAAGAAGGCTGATTAGAAGTGTGTGCAAAATTGGTATTCATTATCTCTATTTCTAGTTGTAAAAATTTGTTTTTGTTATCATTTCTGTTATATTATGAATGTTTCTTGAATACCACAATAATTTAAATGGATTGAGTAGTTTATCTTGTAACTGAATAGTGGGGTTAAAGTTTCATTGATAATTTATGTATCACGAAGTCATTATTGTATTGTATGCTCAATGCATTTATAGTAACTCTAATTTAGAGAAAGAGTTCAAGCCTTGTAATCACTAATCACCTCTCAGCAATATATTGCAATAACTAATAACTTAAAAAACATTGACACAACGACTTGAAGCAAACTTACCTGATCACTGCTTGTGTGTATGAATAAGTGTTCGCTGCGTAAAAATTATATTGAAAGGCAGCAGCACCCACACAAAAAATAAAATGTAATTTTTAGTCTGTACTCAAACTCATACTCACAACAAAACATAGCTCTATATTATCAAAAGCATTTATCAAAAGACTATTTCTTAGCTTTATTTAAGATGAAGGATTTAGTGTTAAGGGAAAAATACATGAATCGAATCGAACATAAATTTTGTAGTCAATACTTATTTTTTCGTATGTATTTTATGAAGAAAAAAAATTGTATTTTATTTTGCTTTTGTTTGGTCTAAAACTTCGTATATGATATTGTGATAATTAAAATAGAAAATATAAATGTTTGTAGCCAAAGCTAAGAAATGTCATTTTTATGAATATTGAAAATTTATGTGAATTCGAGGTGCTGCTGATGCTCATAAGAAAAATAAATAAATCTACCTAATGTCAACAAAAAAAACAATTAGAATCATCTTCTGGTCTGAAAACTATCCGAAATCATGAACTGATTAGAAAGACTATTGATGCGGATCAAGAAACCTCTTCCGGTTCATGGTCGGCAAAATATGCATTTTTCATGAAAAAACACCATTGACAGAGGCTTTCCTTCTCTACTCAGCTCTTGCTGCATTTTGCATTGCATTGCATCTCCCACAACACCGGCATCTACAAAAATCCAAAATGGTTAGAAAAAACTTGTCCATCATCAGACAATCTCCTTGTTGATGGTATATGGTGTGCGTGTGTGGTTGTGTGAAAAGGTGTGTGTATTTGCGATGATCTGTGGTAGGTGCAGTAGTAGGTAAAGGGAAATAGTATGTGCAGGAACAGGAACCGCATTTGATCCTGGTGGAATATACAGTACAAAGTTATTTCGCAGCAGAAGAGTGCCACCAAAGGCCCCAATACACGTACAAGATATCCCTATTCCGCCGACTGCGGTACATCATCTTTGTGTCAGTCAGTAGTACTGTTGTGAATATACTCGCACTGGAAGAATACACGCAAATTAATATTTTGAGCAAGGTGCTCATTTAGGAAAAGTGCACTGTTGGCAGTGCGAGTGACAAATTAACGACCACATTGTCAACTTGTAAACGTAGTTAAGATATTTACAATTAGGTGAAAAGCCGGGGTTATGTTTGCAGTCAGGTGTGACGTAGAGAAAGTCAGTACTATATTGGTATCTACAAAGCTGATCTTTTTGTGAGAGAAAATGAGTCACGTTATACTTGAGGTGGAAATTAGAGGGTATTATTTGTTGGCAAATTAGGTTATCGCGAACTGTCACCTGTTTCTTGCCACGTACCTATGCTTGATCTATATTTTCAATTATGTGATCAAGTTGGGCTGAATTTTTATTTTGAGATTTAATCTTTCGAGTTTTTTGTGCTTTTGAAGTATGTTTGAAGATTAAATAGTTGATAGTGTTGTAGCTTAATTGTATTTGTCAATTGTATAGGATAGGAGATTGTAGGTAGAGAAAGTTTTTGTATAGTTGATAGCTGAGAATCAAAGATTGAAGATAAAACTTATTACCTAAAGTGTTGGCTATTGTGAATTGTAGGCTCAATAGTACGACTGGTGACTGGATACGTTCAACGTTAAATATATCTATAGGAATTAAGGTTGAAGGTGCATGTCGTTATAAGTAGTAATTGATAAGGAAACAAAAATCTGCCATGTGCATGGTATTTACTTGAAACAGAGGATAGGAAGAAAATAAAAGAACCAAATACAGAGCTGTGAATAAAGTAGTTTCTAAAATAAACTAGACCAGCGACACATCACGTGTCACAAGTAAAATCATGTCATCAGCCGCTGTTTTTATATTGGATGTGAAGGGGAAGGTAAGATAAACCAAATTACTTTTCATATGAATTGTCGGCGTAGAGATTTTTCATTTTTTAAAAACGAATGGGACTTCATTTTTTTCTGGTTTTAGGTGTTAATTTCAAGAAATTATAGAGGCGACATAGACATGGGAGTAATCGAAAAGTTTATGCCTTTGCTAATGGAGAAAGAGGAGGAAGGCAACGTGACTCCTATTCTACTTACCAATGAATGTACTTTTGCCTATATTAAACACAACAACTTGTACATCGTTTCGGTTACTCGGATGAACGCCAATATAGCACTAGTGTTTGCCTTTCTTCATAAATTGGTTCAGGTAGGTCGAAAAGCGTGTTAACATTTAAACAAATGTTTGACTTGCAATGTTGTTAAATATATTATGTTGTTTTTTCCTGTCCATCAGGTAATGATAGAATATTTTAAAGAATTGGAGGAAGAAAGTATTAGAGATAATTTCGTGATCATATATGAGCTATTGGACGAGCTGATAGACTTTGGATACCCTCAAACAACGGATAGCAAGATTCTTCAAGAGTATGTGCTCATTTGAAGAAAATTCAAAATGTTTGCAATTTCGAGGTTAGTTTTAAATGAACGTTTTTACAGGTATATTACACAGGAAGGACATAAACTTGAAGTTGCTCCCAGACCTCCTATGGCTGTAACCAATGCTGTCTCGTGGAGATCGGAAGGAATAAAGTATAGGAAAAATGAAGTATTTTTAGATGTTATCGAATCGGTAAATTTATTGGTAAGCTAAAGTTACAAATTACTTACAATTACAATTAAATGATATGTAACAGATATAGTAGTGTTTTTAAAAAGTGCTTTTGTAAAATTTAAAATGCTTTCTTCTCTAATGATAGGCAAATGCTAACGGTCATATTTTGAGAAGTGAAATTGTAGGAGCTATCAAAATGAGAGTATATTTGTCTGGGATGCCTGAATTAAGACTTGGACTTAATGATAAAGTGTTGTTTGAAAGCACTGGCAGAGGGAAATCTAAATCCGTTGAATTAGAAGACGTCAAATTTCACCAATGCGTGCGTCTTTCAAGGTACACAGTAATGCCAATAATGTTTTTTACTATTTCTAGTAAATGTAAAACGTGTTAAAAATTTAATAATGTGAACTTATTTCTTTTAAACTAGGTTTGAGGTCGATCGTACTATATCGTTCATCCCACCGGATGGAGAGTTTGAATTAATGTCGTATCGATTGAATACACATGTATGTGTGAACATTTAATTCATGTTCCATTTAACAAGTTTGAGTTTGACTGTCGGCTCGTCGGCTGTGATTAAGTTTTAAACTGATTTTCTTTGTAAAAAATATTTAGTATGACGAGCTTACGAAAAGCTCACTTTGGATGAGTTCCAGACTAAACATTATTATGATTTGTGTTCTGCAGGTTCGTTACCTTAAAATTATTGAGAAAAGTGGTTACCAGGCTTTGCCTTGGGTTAGGTACATAACGCAAAATGGTGATTACCAACTGAGGACAAACTAAAGGCTTAAATATTTTGTCAGCAGCAAGTTTGAAATTCGAAAGCGTGTAAGGAGTACATTTATACGGCGTCCAATTTTATTTCTTACTTGAATTGTAAATTGAATTTAATGGAGAAGTATAAAGTTAACTTAAAGATAAAAGGCTTCCTCCTCCTCAATGTTGTAGTTATCTTGCTGACAGATGTCCTGTCACAGGACGTCAAGGTGCAATACATTATACAGATTTATATATAAAATATGCAAAAAAGCATACGTATTGCTCCTGGATGTATCGACAGTTAAAGTATTTAGTTGCCTTTGCCTGTGAACTATGTATTATGTGCTGTAGTGTAAATTGTCATAATTTAATTTAATCAGGAAATAGCAAATGTGCTTACTACTTTCAAAATACACGGTGTGATGTTCAGTTATCATTATCAGTAGTAAAGCATGCAGGCTATTCCGCACTGTCGACTAGTTCAGCGTGTGTGTGTCTTTGCATTTGTGTGAAATATATTGTTGTAGTTGCCAACGGTGCTACGAGGAAAATCTTCAAACGAAAGCTTTTTTGGCTTTCAAGTATGCTTCATCACAATTTAAATCGGTAACATTTTAATTAGTTGCTTTGTATTTTATGTGTAAGGGAGTAAGTCAATGTGAAATAAATATTTCAGTTTTAACATGCCTATGTTCACAAGTAAAAGTAACTTCAGAGTGTGTTGGGTTACAGAAAGATTTTATCTAACCGAATTGCAATTCGTAGCAAAATGGCAATGCATTGTGCGCAGCCCTAGTAAGCGATGAAGTAATCACTGTACATTTTCTTTTTAGTATTTATATTTAATTGTCTGGATCTTATATTATGTATGCTTGGCATAATAACATTAATTTAGTGATAGTAAATCTGAGAGAAATAAATCAACAGCCAATCAGCTACCAGTAAAATGTTCTAGTTTAAGTACGGTTTTATTACTACACAGCTCCACATGCGAATTATAGAACACTATTCAAATTAAATAACTATGTAACAACATAGTCTACCAGATTTTAGCATGTTTGAAGGGCAATTTTCATTTCGTCGAAATAAACTATACACAATGAAATCGTCAACGTCGATAGGGTTGCGCCTTCAATTCCAAAATACACCTAAAATTTGTCAATTTCCTATGCTCCCATCGAAACAGGTCCTTTCTACATGGGATTGAAAGATAAAGAATTCATAAGTATGTCGATTCATCATTAAAATTAAATACTCAAAGTATTACATTGAATCTTACTTACAATCGTAGTATTTTCCACACAAATAGCGAATTCTCTAACAACATTGGAACACTTAAGGGGCTGCTTTCCATTTTCAGTGTAGCACTGAGCAACTTTTGCTGATACGTCTTGACACACCGGTTCTTTTGGCTTAGGTACTAATTTATCCAGTTTTTCTACTTCCCTCTTGAATTCCGCATCAGCAACGAAAGCCGATGCGACGTACTAAAGCATAATTAAAGAAAATTGAAACATATTTGTTAATTTTGACTGGCTGACCAGCCACGATATATACACTAACATTGACAACAAAGTGACTTACTCGTGCTTCTAATTCTTTCAGCTTTGATCCCCAAAATTCGTCATTTTCCCTCATTTCTATGTCTTTCTGCTGGCGAACCTGATAGGCAGTAATAGTCTCAAGCACTGGAACACCTTTAGCCCCAACTGTTAAAAGGCCACTTGGAGCCGGAACCGGAGCACTTTTTGGAGCCGGAGCTACTGCAGATGGGGGTGGATTAGGGTTTACAAAATCCGATACTGTTGGTGGACGAGGTTCAGGGGGTTTCGGCCCTTTTAATTCAACCATGCAATATCGAATGTATTCAATAAAGACAGTTTTGATCGTGATATCGTTGGAAATTGATTATTTGATTGGTGAGTGAAAGATACCTGCTCCGGATGCGGATTCTGCAGCTGCTGGCTCATTAGATTTTCCATACCGATTCGTCATTCTCTGCGCAACTTCTTCTGTAATCTGCATAGTTTTTTTCAAGATTATTTATCAAGCCAAAAATACGGATGACAAGATTAATGCAGTTAAGTTGAACAAATTTTTCACAACTAATACCTGAATTATTTTGGCAGGAGGTTCGGGATTTCGGAAAGAAACACTTCTACTGGGTCCAGCACCCATTTTCAGTAATAATGTGAGGTTTATAAATAGTTCTTAACCTACCTGAAAGTGAATAATGATTATTGATATTAAAACAGTTACTACGACAGGAGCTTAGCCACAGAAGAAGCTGATCAAAATTTTAATCTTCTTTTACATAGTATTGTTTGCAAAATGCTGTAACCTGACTGACCATACAACATACAACATATAACCAATGAGGCAATGACCAACAACATGACTATCGGGCCAACGTTAAACATCTGTTAGCTTAAGTCAAAAATGTGTTTGAAAATCCAAAGGAATTACTCCACATTGCTCATCACTCACAACTGATGACTGACGATTTAGCTTCAATTATGTTGTATGTTGTATGTAGTTGATTAGTCTGTTTGTTGCTAGTAGTCGTGGAATGGTTTCTAAAATCTAGCTAAATAAATAAATAGCCCTCTTCTCATATCAACAAACTGGCAAAGTTTACACTAGTGAAATGCCGGTCACGTGACGGGTATCAAATCCACACCTAAAACTCCAAGGTACCTCAGTAGGGAATCCCTTGATCCAATAAAAAAAATATACACATACCTATACACTTTATACAGCACAACGTCCAAATGAGCAGTACTTCCTTTGAGTAACCCCCCAGTTACGCCACTCCCCACAAATATATTGAATATATTAATTTAAAATTCTACTTACATTCTGAACTTATTTACCTACTTGCACTGCAATAGCTTTCACCAGTCTACGTCCTTCAAGTTAAAGGGAATAGAAAATACCTTAAGAAACGAAACTCGCGGTGAAATCTCATAAGATAGCACGGGGCCAAGTAAGACATGCAACAATGGAAAGTGTTCTCTACTTTCTTTTTCTTATTCAGCAAGACTCATAAATAAAGCATCCCATGAAATTTGTCACAGGATAAAATTATGGGGAATAGTAGGATTCGTAGAAATCATAATAATGGGCAATAAAAATGCATTGTTTTGCGTAATTAGAGGATACAGGAAAGCGTAAATCTAATATACAACAATTACAATAACAATAGAGACTATAGACAATGAATGTTTAGTTCGATTTTCGATTCTTTGGAGTAATGGCGAATGACGTAACTACAAAAAAAATTATTTCCTATTTGACCTTTTATGTTTCTTTGTAACTGCAATTTTTTTTAGGACAAGCACTTTATCTCATTTACCTCTTTGTTTTTGAAATCCGGATTACAATGGCTAGTTAAAAAATAAAATAGGGTCATTGTGTACATATTTTGGACAAGGTTGAAAGTATTTTTTCCTTTTTATAGGTTATAATTGTTATTGTGAATCAATCAAATATTACTAAATTAGTCAACAATAGTTCGAACAGCAACAATAGTAGCTAGTTTGGTTGAATTTGCCCTTCAAAATGACTTTTATTTTGTATCCACGAGAGAAATCTATATCTACCAGTTGTTGTTATTGTTATTCTATCTACAGTTATCTTTTCAAATATTTCAAGGTAAACCACTCAAAATAATTAATATTTCGTATGCAAATATTAGAAAGCAGATTTCTGATCTAGGGCAGATTTGTAAAACTGCAAGCTTTGAGTTGTGTTTTCAGCCGGAAATTGGTTACTACACAAGCTTATATTTTATAGAGATTTGATGAATGAAGATTGTCAACAGTATATTGCTATATTCCAACGAAAATCGCCTGTGATAAAAATAGATTCACTTGCGAAAATTTTCCATGCTATATTTTAATCCAGCAATGACTTTATTCACTGGAATTTGATTTGCTGAAGTGCTTAGTATGAAACGATCACGAATACTATATTTACCACATTTGTGATGGTTTTGTGCATTGATAAAAGAGAGAGCGGATTCCGGAAAAGCTTTCCCGAAATTGAAGAAAGTCATTTGTGGGATGCATGATATGATGTTACGTCACGACAACAACAATACACCCACTCGAATCATCATCAGAGCTGAGCAGCAGTGGACCATTCTACTATTAACGATACATAATAATTCGTCCTTCACTGATAATAATCGTCATATTCGTATTTCGTACTATATATCATCAAAGTTTCTCTTATGAAGCACATAATCTCTGTTCTTTTTGTGTTAATGACAATTTGTGTTAATAAGAAATTAGAGGATTTTTCTACAGGATATCCTGTCTTATCTAATTCCATTAAATGCTTTCACAGGATATTGTCTGTTCAAATTCTAGAAGTCTACTCTGGGATGCTACGATGTCTGGTACGATGGGGATAATAATCATTATTCGCAAAAACAAATAGGTCAGCGAAATGATGAGTTTGATAGAATGGCTTATTGCTATACAAGGTCTTGACGTCTACATCAGCAAAATTGTTTTCATTTGCGTGATCCCATTAATATGAATATGCTTGAAGGAAGAAAGTGTGTTTGCTTTTGTTTGAAATAAATCCATAACAAGAGTAAATGACATTATCCAAACAAAAGGTTTATTCATACGTTACACGACAAGACGATATAATATAATTACCTACCACTTGTACAACTTCCTTGCTTCCTTCTTCATTAGTTCATTTATCTTTCCATTAAAAACTTGTAAAAAAGAATAATTACATTTATACTGAAATAAAAAATTCATTGAGTGTTACACAACAGTAGTAAGTAGTTAGTTCGTATTTTCTAAGTCCATCTAAAGAGTTATACGTAATGTAGCACAGGGTTAATTTTTTAAACTTTCTAGCATATTATAAGTAGGTACACAAAATATTTATGGGTTTTACATTTTATTTAGTGAGAAATCCTTTCACAATCATTTTGAAATTTGGAACTAATAATATTAATAGTCCACAAAAATCTTTGCCCCATGACTTGGGTCATGAGACCAATCTGTTTAATAATTAAATTTTAGCATAACTGCACAGGATTCGGCAGCAGTTACACTAGTGTCACTAATCGTAAAGAGTATTACATTTCTAACAACTTTTAAATCATTTTAATAATAAGTAGCCTAAGTTTAGTGCTCCATCATCATCCATCTTAAAAGATTAAAAAATTGCAGATGGATAAATGAAATGAAAGAAGCATTAGTTGCAGGTGGATGAGTTCATTTCGTGTGGTAGGAAATGTTGGGAACGAAAAAACGAGCTAAATATCCTTACAGTTTTGATTTAATTATACACCAACAAGGTAATAAAAATCTAAAGCAAGGTTTACTTTTTTTAATCGATAATCGCTTATTAAAAGTGTTTCTATGAAATATATCTACACTAGTATGAAGCATTATCACTTATCACTCACTTTATTTCATGGATATGCACTTTTAAGATTGTTGTTTTAGCGAAGTTTACTTCATTTCGTTAGGCTCAGCATAGTTGAGCATGGAAATATGCATCAATGCATCTGCTACTGACTCTTGACTAAATGTGTTCATGTAACATTGTAATTCGAAGGATGATGTGAGACACTAGAACGCGAGTCATAATTAGGACTATATGCAATAATGAATCATGAATCAATGAATGAGAAGGATATGTAAATCCTACTGAGCTCTACATACATTTAATCATGCACATAATCAGAATAAGTGATCACTTTTAATTCGACAATACATGACCCTAACATTTTTTCTTGTTTTTTAGCAAAATTTTCACAGTAACTTGTTGATTGAGTAGCTTAATTAAGTTAATCTACATTTATCAAATTTTAGGTGTTTTTTACCTTTGAATTATGTGTGCGGTAAGTTACAAGTGCTTACATAATACTAACATCTAAGATGTAAGTGTTTCTAAGTTAATATATGAATAAATGAATAAACATTTTAATTTGAAGACTTATTTGTTGAATTTAATTAATGAGACAATTCGTTTAAGTAAACATGGCCTGGGGCCAAGGTCATGTATTAGTAATAATAGATTGTATCTTAGAGAGTCACTTGCAGGATGACTTATGCGTTAGGATTATGCTTAAATTCGTATTCGTAATATTATATATTATTTAGCAATTTTACGTACCCAAGATATTTTTTTCTAAATTCATGCAAAGTATTTATATGAATTATTATTAATAGAATTGTTAACTTGTTTTCATTTGCAAGCCTACACACAGCGAAACATTTTACAGATGTTAGCATGTTCATGCGATTCATCGAATTAGTCTAATTAGTGACTTAACTGCTTCTGGACTTTTTTATCGTGTGCTTGCGCTTGAGATGAAAATCATTTTTTATTTATTACAGTACTACAGCCATATGTTGAAAATTTAGGATGATCCTTCGATTTAAATTAATAATGTTAGGCTCCTTTTTTATAATCTTTAATTTATACCTTAATTATAACACAACTATCTGTACAAAACGTTCCTTTTACTTTGCTTTCTCCATAGTTTTAGTTTTTCAAAAGCAATGCGACAATATGCTAATAATAAATTACGATGAAAATCGAGACGTAATAATACGAATTTCTAAACGCATATTTGTGTATTTCAATTGCAAACAGGAAACAGTCAGTATATTGACAGGTACGCATAACTTGACAGTCTTAAAGTTTACATTTGATCAGTTTCACATTCTTCTTAACTACATTGTATCCTTTACGACAAACAAATACGTTACCACTCCAAACGTGGCAAATTATACTTTACTTCATATTAGATTAAGGGGTATAATAACGTATCATTTTCGATCGAACATGCTACTAGTTTAGCCTTTAAGTTTCTACACACGCAAGTTATGATTTTGGAATGTAAAACAGTTGGTAACTTATGCGTAAGGGCTTAGGTAGTCTATATTATGGTATCTAATTGTGAAATGCGTACGTCAAACAAGCCTATACATTTTCCAATTCCATGTATCGCTGTAGGTGTACATATCCTTCCTATTATGATAGGAACGAGATTGATTTTAACCAAACACCAGAAAAATATTACTTTGGTAAGTAATTTCATTGTTCATAATATTTGAAGTCGCTGTGATCCACAAACTTGTTTCTATTTTATAGAAAGTCAAGACAGGAATAATGTGTGGAAAATTGTCACAGTTGAGGAAATAAAGTTCATCTTCATGCAGTTTATTAAGGTTGCAGTTTGCAAGCTTTATGAATCGATCGTGTTTGTCTGTCTGTCTGTCTG
>JAHZNA010005020.1:0-30200 GCA_027743935.1 Sinodicranocentrus sp. ZH6 | reverse complement strand
ATTTGACCTCCACTCCTCTATTTAATAAGTTTTGTCTGGAAAGCTTGACCATGATTGGGTTAAAAATGTAGATTAGATTTTTTTTCGTTATATAATTTTTGCACATGTGGCAAACTTTGGCATAATACTCTATATATTTTTTAAATAGGAGGATGTATATCTGTAAATAGTGAAAATTTGCTTGGGAATATTTTTGTTCATTTATATACTTAACAAAATACTGTATGGGAATGATGTGAAGGTTGAAATATTCAGAATATTCCCAGATTCATTATAATTCGTTGTGGGCTTCCTTACTTGAACTAGGATAAATGCGCATGATGTGAAGATATCAATTTCGCAACTTTTCCGCCGACAGGTTGCCTGTGGCCTGTGATAGGATTTATGACGTGCTAGGCCAATTATATGTTAGGATATGGGGATTTTTTTGTGTGTATGCATTTATACTTAAGATATGGAAGTGTGCGAGTTTACTTGATAATACGGAAAATTATAAGGGAAATTACGAAAATTTATCTATTGTCCAGAATGCATTCCTTTGTAAGTCTTGACATGTGAATATGTACTGCAGAAAAGGGATTTCCCCTGAAAACTATTCACAGGATTTATTGTTGCCGAAAGGCCTTGGGACTTGGAAGGGTAATATAATTGGATACTATTGCAAAACTAAATGAACAATCTCCGAGTGATATAGTTTATGTTGTTGTGTTATCCTACAATATTTTAATCCAAATACGAAATCACCTGCCAGATACTACTGCTATTATAAAACATAATTAAATTTTTTTGACGTTAAACTCAAAATGCATTCGATCGATACACAAAATGCGTCCCAAATAACTCCGGAAAAAATCCGACTAATTCTCGTGCAGATTTTGCATACCAACTATAAACACGAAATGACAGGCAATACTGGATTTGACACGAATGTCCATGTTTTTCCATGTGTGGCAAGCACGGATATAAGCCCTCAATCAAGGAGTATTGTATTTTGTATAATAAAATTGTTATTCTTTAAGCATGCATACAAACATGAGCTCATTAATAGAACATTATACATTCATGCGTGTCTCTGAAATTGGGTCAAATTTGCTCAATACTCCGTCTTCACCGACTTTATAGAAGAATCGAGTCGAATTAGACATACCACTTCACCCAGTATACTTATACATGAAACAGTTTCTCCATTGTATAGAAGCTCGGAGAAAATATGAAATGTAATTTCAGGAAGTCAAGAGGAAAAGAGAGACCATGAGTGGAGTACTTTTCCCTCTCTAAACACACATCTCCTTTTTTCCCTTCTTCACAAGCACTCGTCCCCCTTTTTTCCTCTGCATTTTCCATCGCTTACAACACAAAATCCCGAGAAACAAGAAGGAAAAAATAAGGAAGTCAGAGAAGCCCACTTTCCAAGAAGGAGTAGCGAGATACATACATGACAATAATAAAATAATGTTATATGGTATCCGAAAATCCCATACTTTCTCACAATATAACTACTTTACACTCTCCTCCATCCTGGTAACAGCGGGAGAAAGTCTTTGGTAAAAAGGAAACCTACAGTAGAGCTTGTTGGTTTGATGCTTTTCTTCGCACTCCTTTCCTCAAACCAAAAGTCTTTAAATCTATGCGATCTCTATGCATTCCTTGAGTTCTTCACCGCTACCAAGAAAACTTGGCGGGCTTGAGGGAAAATGAGATTTTTTTGAGAAGCTCGGAACAAAAATGACACAACCATACAAGAGACCATTTTCCTCCTGGTGTTTCTCTCTGTCGCTTTTTCCGCACCGGAATGAAAAGAAAAAGTATAGATTTGTATCAGAATACTTTCTTCAAGGATGTTATAACTATCCTCATCTTTGAAAAGGCCATCCTCTTCTATTCCTATAGAGGAGTGAATAAAGAGAGACACGATCATGCAGAACCGTGATAGTGGTATCTCCCTAATGTCTCGTTTTTTTCTAGACTCCCGTCAAATCACCCCTTAACATTTTATAACCTCTTTCTAGCTCAACATATCCCTATATATAGTAAATAGGACTTGAGGAACTTTTCTCCTTTTAGAGCTTTATGTACTTTTCATATTAATACCTGAACACTTGAGATAAGTATCGGCCGCTTGAACATGTACATGCATGAAGCATCCTCTTGTATTTTTTTCCATATTGGACAGAACTCTCTTCTCTCTAATACGGAGAAAAAGGCTTAGGTACTTATAGGAAACCGATGAAAGCCTTTACAGATCTTCACTCCAGCAGAGCCACAAAAGAGGGCAAATAGTACACAAGTAGGATTGTGTTTGTAGAGTAATAAAGATAAAAGTGAATAAGTAAGTGGGGAAAGTTTAGAGTATGTCTTTTCTCCTCTTGTCCTTGTTTTTTGTGTCATGCATATATGTGTATCTGAATGAATTTCATTGGAAAACTTTACCCAATTTTCCTTTTAGCCGAGGAACAAATAGACCATTTTTTGTGCATATGTATGTATCCTCCTGGAGTTTCCCAGTAATCAATAATTTTGTACTTATAGATATATATGTATTCAGGTGAAAATGGAGAGATATTGGTGTAATACAATATGCAATATAGAGGTTGTGTATGTGTTCATTCATCACTTTTTCACCTACATTTTAGCCGGATAGACAAAGTTAGAGATGTATATATGTGTATGCTCGTTGCAAAGCAGTTTGTACTCTCTATTACATTATCCCTTATAGTGGCAATCGTTTTTGGCAAGGGTTGTTTCACCCAAGAAGAAAAACTATCTTCTTGACGGAATGTTTCATGTGAAAGGGAAGAGAAATGAGGTGGAGAAACAAGGCTAAAATGCGTACATTGCTTTCCGACAACTTTCATTATCGAATACAATGCAAGTTCCGTTATATACATGTGCCCTCTCACAAGTTACAAATATACTGGAGCTCCTTCCTTTTCTGTTCGCTTTGCTCCTGGGGAAAAAACTTACTTTCCCATTCTTTTGCTGGATACCACTTTCCTGGAAATGGGAGTAGAGAAACTTAAAGAAAAACATGGGAAGCCAGACGGAACGTATATGTATGACTTTATAGATATATGTATTTAAAAAAATGCACGTAAACCAAATGGAAAATATAGGCTAACAGTCAACTCAACCATCTAACCAACTTGTTACCCGGTATGTTGAGTGCTATCTGTGAGTTATGTACCCATACATAAGGGGGAAAATAAGATATATATTTTTGAAAGGAAAGCTTGGATAGCTTTTCGTGTTACTTTTTGCTCTTTCCTCTTCTTCTACTGGAAGAAGCGGAAAAAAGTAGATATGAAAAGTGTATTTTCGCATTACTGGGAAAAGCGGTTGCTTGGGCTTAGTGAAAGAAAACTTGTGGGAAAGTAAGAGGGAGAGAGAAGGATTTTTGTTGCTGCTCATATTAGACAGGCAATAATATACTTTTCTAGTATACATTTATTCCCTCCATTTATAAACTTCCACATTGGTCTCTGTTAAATACACCGTATAAAAAGGGAATGTTCAGCTCGTAAGTAATATTGAAGCGTTTAATATAATATATATAGCATGTCATGACTTTTTTTCTCGAGAATAAAACTCTCTAGAAAAACTTTCCTTCTTTTCTCGCCAAACAGCCAGCAAACTGGAAATATGAGTAACTTCAATCGAACCAGAAAATGAAGAAAAAAAGTGAGCATGAAAGATCTCTCTCAAGATATGTGACTTTGACGAAAGACTAATCGAACCAACAAACTCTGACTCTTTAGTGGGCACACTTTTCACCACAGAGAAAGTTTAGAAAGAGTTGGCACGTTTTTAGGTTCTTTAGAAAAAAGACATGATTTTGTGCTTAAAAAGTAATCCACTATTTTTTAATTCTTTTGGCGTTCATAAGTTGTCAATTGAGTTTCCACGAATCAAAAGTAAAAGTTGTGTAGTGGGAAAATTTAAAAATTCAATGGATCGATGAATTTATGCCAAGACAAATTTTACAAGAAGAAGGAATCAATGTAAAATGCATAGAGTATGCATGTATAATTGTAGGAAAGGAATATTATAGGGTATCGGCACTGGTTAATAGGGGAATTTATATCACATTAAAATTAGTGCATGTTGCTAAATATTTCATTGGATATAAATGACTAAATATTGAAAATTCATTCCGCACGTGGGGCAAATGAACCTCACGTTGAGTCTAAAGGAAATTTATTATTAGTGGTCTACTTGAACTAGCTACGTTCATCAGTTATGTTGGTGTCTTTTTGCAGGTAATTATTCTTAGATTTTCTGCCAACTCTCTTTCATATCCATCAGGATATTATGTAGCCGTCCCACTGTGACAACTCCGTATCTGCCAATACTCATTTAAAATTCCGTTTTCCTTCAGTCTTAGGTAGAATGTGACAATTAAATTATTCAAACCGACCATGGAAGTTGGACTTTCTGGCATAAATGAAGAATGTATAAACACGACAAGCAATTTAACCCCAGGGTTTTCATTGTCTTTACAAGAAAATGGGAAAGTTAATATGTGTTCGATGTCAATAGCTTCATGATCGGTAGAAAACAAAATTCTTACGGAAACAGAGCATAGTTATATGCCAATGTAATGCAGCCGGTAAAAAGAGGAAGTGCTTCGTAATATCGGGTATTGCTACAAGTCATTAAATTTTCTGTAATATACAGAAAATCCAATTCGAGGATGAGCACAAGCCCCGCCAGTTTTGCACTCATGAATAATTAATCCCTGAAAATTAAACAGTGATTACAAATATTCAACTGCACAGCAGAGGGTATCAGTAGACGCAACTTGTGTGACATGAAGAAACCTGTATCTCATATCCTATTTTATTTCATCGCTACATTATTGCATGGACGGAGCCGACAAGGCGAAAGGATATAACATGATATTGATAAACCATGTCATTGACGATTGAAGGAGGTAAATGTACAGGTTTAAAAATATGTAGCTGTCACTCAATCCTGTCCCCCACCACAATAAATACATTTTTATGTCTATATATTCCAGGCAAATGGGGAAACAACGTGGAGAAAGTATTAAACTGGGTGAAATATTCCTCCCTCGTTTCCCCATTCCAAATTTTCTCTTTTTTTATCCAAACACCAAAATAACTTTATTATCTAGTACAAGTTTTTTACACTCATTTTCCTCAACGAGGAAAAAAGAAAGTATTTTGGTATATATACATGTCTGTTTAGATATATAAGTATTTTATGTATGCAGTACACGCACGCATTATTCAAAACTAGATCAATAAGTGGATTCCTTATCGTCATTCTTTTTTTTCTTGTGCGGCTCATCTACAAAACTTTGTATAGTAGGGTAATACTTAAGTGCACAGCATGTCATGAATTATTATGTAGGTGAAATGAATTGGGTGAGAGGGTTTTCAATTGTAAGTAGTTTCGGAAAAGAAAACCTTGCTGAATTGACAGTCATTTCCACTTATTTCTGTTTTTCCTCTTTATTATAAGCAAAACTCATTACACTCCATGGGACACATATTTTCGTCATGCCCACATGCTAAAATTCCTCTACTCGAGTCATTCCTACTTTCTCTCTGGATATTCGCAAAAGGAAAACCTGTTTTTGCAAACTTGAACAAAAAAAGGCAAAAGTTGGTCAATAAAGTGACTACCAATCACTCTGCTTCCTTGTATTTTTATCCAGTTATACTACGTCATACTACCTACTTGACACGCAGCGTGAAAGGATGAAATGGAAATCGAGCAACAATACAATTCCTGTTATGTCCACATCCAGCAAAACAACATATATATATTTGTTACATTCGTTAAAACAGTAATTGCTCTTTCTACATTATACAATTTGATACGCATACTACACCAAAGTAATAATATTAAGTAGAGTTAGCCATGTGGATATAACAAGGCAGCTGAGCAATAAAAGGAATACAGGTTTAGCAAGAAAAAGACACATTGGCAAGCATTCTAGGAGAGAGAAGGATCCACAGACTAGAACAGCTATATTGCTTTCTTCGTTTCCTATTCATCCATCCACCACGGTTCGCTTGACCGGAGGAAAAAAACGAGAACAGACTACTTGCTGGCAAACACGTACTTCTACCCACACACACAAAGATTGGTATGAAAAAGTAGAATAAAATCGTGTGTTCTCTCACTCACACAAGTGGGGTATGTGTATGGAGAAAGCAAATTGAAGGAGGGAGAAAAGCAATAGAAAATTTCAGGGAAATAAGGCCAGTGAAGCAGTACAGCACCATCACGGCGACGACCACCATCAGGATAATGTATGTATGTAATAGGCAAACTTTTCCATTGGAAAAGAGCAAGATTTCATATAGCACTTGGAACGCATATGTTCATGTCCTCAGTAGGATAATGGCTCACTAATATCAACAGCGCTAGCAACATGGACGTTCAAACAGGGCATGATATGCATGACACAAAGAAGAAAGCAAATCCTTCCCTATCGATGTATATATATTCTTATTCTCTAAAAAGTGTAACTATTTATAGGCTTGATTTTTTTCCTTCTCCTCATGTCTAAAGCTTCCCTTCTCGCTGTTGACTGGATGACTGTTGTTGCTGGAAATCGAGTTTTACACACCAAGTATTCACACATATAGAGAAAAGGTAGGGAAACCGGATAAACATAAATGGTACAAATCCTGCTCCCTTTTTAGCCTAAGCAGAAAAGTAACCAAGTGCACAAAACACATGGAAGTTTTATTAAGCTTCCATCCACAAAACGACTCGTGCTCCATGACACGTACAGTCTATGTAGGGAATGAAGGGATATAAACGGATGGTTTTAAGGAATGAAGAGAGTGGGAGAAGAAGAAAAAATGATTTTTTTACTTGCTTTTCCGTTCCCAGTTTGATTTGCTGACTATCAAGAGAAGATTCTAGTGAGTGCATTAGTGTCTGCCAAGTTATTAGGTTGTGGCTCTTTCCTCGATAGGGAAATGGAGATGGGATTTTACATATTATGAATATTGCTACATATCCATACAAAATGTACATCATGTTACCGGCATAGTATCGTTTTTGTACACACTTTGTATAGTTGTTAGTAAACCTGTGATAATATACCAGGCACGAACATGGCTACATCGACAGTAAATAAGAGAGAGAGAAAGATGTATGTACCAGAGAAATTTCTAGACAAAAAGCGCCAGCTGATTAGAGTATGTTGTTGGCAGAGCCACTCTTCTGCCAAAGCTTACACGGAAGAGAGCTCACAAGCATGACATGTTCATATTAGCGAAAAATTACTCGAATATATTTCCCCACAGTATGTATTGAACCTCCTCTCTAGCGCATGGAAAAGGAGAAAAGAGAGGACCCTCTCAAGCCATGATTTTTTTGACCTGCTGACTCCACATTTTCCAGGGTATTCATAGGATGAAGCTTCGATTAAATAAAGTAGAGTGGGAATGGTGTGTGGTGAGAAGTCTGATGTCGTGATTCCATAGTCATCATCTTGATGCTCCATTTAACCACAGGCATAAAGTACATGCGCTAAAATGTATACATATTTAACTCTCACCTATCACACACATACATCATTCCGGGAAAAATGTTCAATGGATTCGTTATATACATTTGGGTTTTAGGGATGGGTGTTAGCTTTTTGTAATTTTGATTGCTCTAATGGACTCGTATACTTCACAATGGACAGGCTCTTCTCGAAAATATGTGCGTATTTCCCTAATAATACTCTGTCTAATTGAATTTTTCAGCAAGGCGCCTCTCATAAATGTGGACATATGACAAAGGGGAAAGTCCAACAGAGGGAGAAATCCCGCCTTGTTATTTTTCTCATAGGAGAAAGCAATGAAAGCGGACAAATTTTAACTCAAGAGATCGATATCGTGTATCGATCAATGAAAGCTGTAAATGGTAATTTTCATTTGTTTTTCCATGAATTTGAGCGGGGGAGCGTGGACAGCCAAAAATGTATTGAGCTTTTGAGCACATGTAGTCCATCAGAGGGAACGTAATATGCTTTCACTAGAGGAAGCATACTGTCAAACAGGATACATAGGATACCTTGTCCAAGGTGAATTGTTATAATAAACCAATGAAAGAAGACAATGTGGGTGTTAATCTTTTGATTAAAAAACAGGTACAAGTGTGACGTTGCACGCGTGGAGGATAAATTGTTAAAATTGAAGCTTACGTAAAACTCATGCATTTGACATCAACAATATATTTTTAATGCTTTGTTGTTTCCCACTAAAGAATGGGTAGTGGACTAACTAGGAAAAATAGTACAATGTTTAAAACTCATGTACGCCAACTTTTAGCTACATCACTGCTACACATTGATTTGAAGCTTTTTGTTGATTTATACCGTTTTCACCTGCAAAGCTTGCTTCGCCCACGTTGTTTTTATTATTATTGAGCAGAGTCGTAAACACAAATTATATTTACTTCCTCTCTAAAATTGTAACGTGGAAAACCCTATTTTGCGTGGATTGCTTTCCCACAAAGGGGAGTCAAAATGGGCTTTTGTTCTCTATTTTAAATCACATATTCAGAAAACAATATACATTGCTGATATCTCATTATTCTTGTCTTTTGGGGTTTTTAGGTGGCTCCGTACAAGCCATTGGTATGCGCTTTGCTAAACTCATATTTGCTTTAATTTACTCCTTGTTTGATAGGAAAAGTACTGATGAGGTGGGGTAAGTTCTAGAGAATATGTATTTACATGTTGAAATGGAGCAACAGTCGTTGTGATGTGTGATATACCTTAGACTCCTGTTCGTGATGAATTATACATGTAATTTTGGTCAGTCTGAGGTACACTATGAATGTAGTTCTAGTCTGGTGGTGGATGCGACGGCTATATTCAATATCTAATTTATAGCCTGCCTTAACAAGCGCTATTATTTTTGGGGTTTTCAGCATTTAAAGATATAAAGGATAAACACTAGAATTTTCGTTTTTGACAGTTTGGGAAGGCATAAAATACTTATACAAAACTGACCAATCCCTTTCGTTTGTTATTTAAACTTGTAATTGAAAAGGTGAGCAATTTTTTTTTAGATAACTGGAGGCTTATTTTACCTTAGGCCATTATACACTATTTCATTTTTAACTTTTGTTCATAAAATCATGCATGGAGGGTACCTAAAATGGGCTGAAAAATTCCAGCACACGCATTCCTATCTAAGATGAGGATAAGCCAATTAACTAATTAACTTTATTCTGGACAGGATTAGGTAAAATCCAGGATTGATGTGAAGCTCGTATTTCTACTCATTCGTCGTATAGCCAGTCAACCTTCAACTTAATTTGTTAACATCCTGTGAGATGGTTATCATTCCGAATAAATGTATCTGCTTGCTGTGAGTGTTGCCACTTTCGCAAGACTAAACCAACCAACATCCAGATGTAGTATTAGCAGGAGCGGAACAGAAGCCAGTTGATTATACAACAAGGCTGCAATTATATTCATGTATATTTGCACTTGTGAAATCAGATAAGTATCATCGATCCCAAGATATTGTATGCATTATGCATTCGAAATTTCTCAACTAGAAATCATCTCCTTTTCCGAGCGCTTTAAAACAAACAAAGAAATTTAGTTTCATTCTTGTTGCTCACCAAATCTTAGGTACTGACGTCTCTCGAATTTCCAAAGGTTTATATTTTGCTAGAGGCGTACAATTCATGAATGGATTTCTTTAAAATGAGATAACAATGAGGGAATACCAATTTGTGGAAACCTACTCGAATCATTTCCCATTATTTTTCAGACCTTCTACCTTCCCATATATTTACCAATTTCTTCATCAAATTAATTAACAATTTTCCCATTCTTGACTGTGAAATAAAAACCATCCTACCTATAAAAATACATGGCAGTATGAAATTGCATTAATTCCAAAATACCCCTTACGTCGACTTTGCTTCTCCCCCAAAAACACGCTACGTGTGATATTCTCGATGCACTAATTAAACATACCTGGCATCGATACCAATCTCATGATTGTAATTAAAATCCAAACAACAACCTCAACAACCTGAAAATTTGCTCAAGACAGTGTTCCCCCCACATATATTAAATATTGTATATTAACTGATTTAGTATAAGAGCCACTAATGGACACGAGCATCCATAAAAATTCCTTTTAAACCAATCATTACTTCAGTCATAAATATGACATAAAGCTCTAAGCGCTACTGGGTAATTGAAGTCGTGCTGAGGTGTTATAAGAAAACAGAAAACTTGTCAGGGATGGCACGGTGTGTAACACATTCACATGGTTTAACATGCACATCCATAATATGAACAGTAGTAGGATGCCTTCATCTCTCCACCATCAAACCGCAAAGAAGGTGGACTCATTTACTTTATTAGCATACTTTATGAGATTGTATGTATATAACATAACGTCTCCCTTCTCTACCCCACAAGTAAATATGGGGAGAGAGCAAAACACCGATAAATCTCGAGTGCTTCACCTGACCCATATATTTATTAGTTTTTGGCTGAGATTTTTCCTCATTTATACTAGCTCAACAACGTCAGCAGTAATCGGTCGTGAGATCTGAGTCAGTATCAAGGAACAAAACTTTTTTTTTTCAATGTTCTTTTTTACTAATAAAATTTTTCCCCTCTGCGATTATTTAGCAAAACAATATGTACAACTTTGCAAGTCCTCCATACTTATTCCCTATGATGACATTATATTGTATTTTCTTAACCATATGAAGAAAAAAAGGAGAGCATGTCATGAAGACGGAGAGAGAATAATGAAATAAGTAAGAAAATGTTCTGTATTAATTTCTTCAACAACACTCTACCCCTCTCACTCTATCCGTGTCCTAAAAACTTAATAATAATGACGTGAGATCACAATGCATGAGGTTTTCAAATTGAAAAAGAAGCTCACTTTGTTACAACCGTAGTACCTATATCTTCCCCTCCTCTTCTGTCGTGTGTGCACAATTCGAAGCCAAAAAATTGTAACGTGCAAAATAATATTCTCCCAACAAGCTCAACAGACACAGCCGCCACTACTCCTTCTGTAGCGGATCATAGCGTCAAGCAGAAAACAACGGTCGTCGCCTTCTCTCTTCACAGTCGTTACGTCTTCTTGGCGTAGTTAACTAGCGTTTTGTACCCAACCACGTACCTAGCGACAATCACTAGAGGAGCTAAACCCAAGCCAACTCTTTGTTTTCCTCGTTTTATATAGCTCGTGTGCTTGTGTATATAACACTACCACCTTCATCATCATCAACAGAAGAAACTACCCTATCTACTCACAATCTAACCTCCTCCTTCAAATTTTCATGACATGACAGTCACTTCAAATATCACCTCGATAAAACACACCGATACTACCTGTGACAATAAAAAAGCCCCTTGTGCCCTTTTTTCTCTCTTCTACCGTCTCAAACAGGACATTTTTGCATACTTTACTTTTATGTTGGGAGGATAGATATAGTGTCACAAATTAACATTTTGAAACTTTTTTTAATGCTCAACATGCGAAAAAAATACAACTTGGTTGGGGCAACCAGCTGAGGGGAATTTTTATAGGGAAAAACATACACTTTTAAGCATTTTTATTGGCTATTCTCATGCCACGCTGTATGCTTATAAATACACCCTAGCTAAAGCCTCTGCTATATACCTTGGTTGTTCACTAGTTACCCAACTAATTTCACGAGAGAGGTAAATTATTTCAGAAGAATAAGTAATTTGTGTGTGTACCGTTGCATCGTGTTGCTTCAGTTCGGTAGCGATGCATCGCGATGATGCTTGTGTGTTTACAATAAAAGAGGGATAATAACGCTTTTCTATAGAAGCTCTAGTGGATATTGTGTGTACAGAGGATTTTTTTCTCGAATATTTACGTATGCCATATGAACAGACGGTTTTTTTGTGGCTTATGCAGATAGTGGATCATTAGCATACATATTTAATTTAGTTCGCTGTTTCTACTCCATTCTCTCTCTTACTATCTCCTCATCCACTAAACTATTTTGTTTTTTTCACATTTAGGATTATTGACGACAATTTTCGTGAAACTTTGCTCACTTTTTGCATGACAGAAAAATATCATCACTCGTACCATCCTTATTATTATGCACGGTCGAAGTACAAGTGGAGTGTACACTATATTCAAAAAAGCTGATTATAACTATGCACAAAGTTATATCGTCATGAGCATCAGCATAACTAAAACTAGTGACTTATTAGTGATTGACATGAAAGACAAGGAGAATATTGCAGAGAGAGAATAGTACACAAAAACAACTGGTTTATTTAGACCTTCGTGTGCATGTAGTTATATATATCTACGACATTATTAGCCCCAGAAGGATTTTTACTGTTAACTTATTAATACTCTTGAGTTTGGATTTACCAATGGATTTTTAGCAATCCACCTTTCATCCAATATCCTATAGTGGTAGAATCTTTAACATATAATTCGCTGTGTCAGCTTATATTAGGAGGTTTTTTTTCATCAGACTTTCTGCACCTTTTCCCAAACGTTTCTGAATGAATTAATACTGCCCGCGTCCATTCAATCCAAACTATTGCATCTATGTGCTCAAAGAAAAATATATATCTTCAGCCCATCTTCCCCAGATATTGTTGGTACATTACCAAAATAAATACATTTTCTCTCGTCCTCATACCCAATGTAGTTCAAGTACCTGAAGAAGTCAAATGATAACGTCAAGTGAATGACTTGAGAGAGTGACAATGATTTTCGTTCATCGTTCCGATGTGACTAAAAGGCTGCAGCAGACAAAAAATATAGTATTATTTCTTTGTGTGATTTTCGTCTTTCCTTTTAAAATTATAATACATATATGATGCAAATGATGATGATGATGATGATTACTCGAGAATTTTTCGTGGTGCGGTTTAATACAACGTATGAAATGCAAATCCTCATAATATTGAAATCATCGAGTCAGCACATATTATTACGGGATATAAAGCGATACGGGATGTTAGAGAGTATATTCCCGTGATAAAAATATTGTTAGCTGACAGCAGCAGTAAAAAAGACTTGAGGATGGAACAATAAACATCGTATACCGTTTGGCGTTCTTTTGAAAAAGCAGAGAGTGAGAGAGATAGCCAGTGTTGACTTGCTGAGAGTGATGCGATCTCCTCATCTTCTTTTGCTCAACGTAACAATTCTACTCAAAAAGTCAGTGAGAATCCGTAATCCGTAATAACAACAACAATAATAATGCCAACTGCCAACAGACTCACTCACTCAAGGAGTCAATGTAATATATAGAATATGAGGAGATACACATACATTCATATATTATGCATATAATCCTCATCATCTCACAGCTCAACACTCCTCACGACCGCGACCCACCGAACAACCAACCGTTCTCACTGTATTACATTAAATATCCCTTTTTAACGTTACATACTCTAGTTTGCAATAAACATTTCCACCGAGTCAAATCAAATCACAAGAAAGAGAAATACCAACAGCAATAAATGCTTTCGTCTTTAGACTCAGCTAACAACTTAAATACATGCTTTTCCTTCATGCACAACTTATAAAAAGACATGATATTTTACTCGAGTGGTAAAGTAGGGATGTGTACGAATGAACGTGATGGTGGGACAAAAAAATATGCCCTTTTAAAAATAGAAAAAAAAATCTGTTTTAAAGTTGATGTTCGTGGTAGCAACATACAAGGATTTTTCAGGTTTGCTTTGACTCGTAAAAAATATTCCCCACTAAAGGAAGATGAGGGGTGAAGGATATTTTTTTAAAGGTAAAAAAGGTATCGGATAAAGAAAAAGTGATCTTCCATGTTCAAAAATAGGTCGACTCTCAGAGTGAGAAGTCCTTTGGCTTCGACATGATTCCTTTTTTATCAATGTACAAATATCTTATCCAGAGAGAGAGAGAGAAAGAGAGAGGTAAAATGTTCTCTAGATTCTTTATAAAAGAAAACCTACCTCCGCTTAGGCTTCCCTGTCGCTTTGATAATATTTGTAGTTTTGTAATCATAATTGTCCTTCTCTCCGTCCCTTACTTCGTTGTGAACTCTTGTACACACCAGTAATAGCTACTCGACTTGCGTAACGTGTTAAACTTGAAGTGGAGTATTTATCCGGGATAAACGATCCCTTAAGGGATTTCATAATGCCCACCGTGTTAGAGTTGAAGGCATAGATCCCCTCCGGTAATATAATTTCCTAGAGTTTTTTTCTCCCCTTTTTTATTTCATAGGGTGCCCGGAGGATCTACTTTGGGAAGGTATTACACACACTATGAGTACATTTATGTAACTTCTGAACAACACAAGATCCTTAACGGACCTACTTTACATCTCTTTAAGGCCATGGCCCTTGTCGGTATTGAAGTGGTTGTTGTAAGGAGTAAAATAAGTTAAATGGTTACCGACTATAGGGCACACACAGCTACCTAAAAAATTACACAAGAGGGATATATGATCCTGTAGAAAAATTGTTTCCACGCTCTCAAGTATATTTCATGTGTGTGTTCCTCTAAATACAAGATGAATTCAATCTTTGGCGATGATGGCAATGGCATGTCATGTCACTTTTAGGCTGCGGCTCCACCATACACAATTTTTTGTCCTTGGAGAACGAAAATAAAAAATGATTCCCAGAGAATAAAAAACAGACTCAAAGCTTGCTTCATCTCATTAAATGGAATCCTTGCTGTAAATGTGGATGAAAAGTCTTGGTAATATTGTTACATCCATGCTAATACAAGAAAATGTGAGTAAAATACATTCTAATTTTTTACCAACATTTATCAAAACCCTGACTTCCATCATCATCTAAACCATTTATGCATTTTATCCTTACTTGCGTCCAAAGCTAATCTCATTGTATACTTTGGTAATAATGAAATAATAATAATAACTCTAGAAAAACTTCTCCCCATGCAGACGTCAAGTGACTCGTTCACTCACACATCAAAGTACATAGCATGCATGCATAAACGTAGGTATATTAGATTTGTTCGCTGGCAGTCACAAAAATCGTGAGAAATTCATGCTCAATCCGATGGGAAAACTGAGGTTTGCCCCTGTTTCTTATTTTGCTCCTTCCATTACCTCATCATCATCATCATATTCTCATTTTTCCATTTCCCTTCTTTTCCCTACCCCGAGAATGCGTGTAAATCTAATATAAAAGTCCATGTAATGTCATAATGAAGACCTGTGAACTTTTAGTGCTGCTGTAAGTCTGATTATCATTTACTCACTGGCATTATAATACACAATACCACCACAGCATCATACACTTGATAATTTTTCCCCCTACTTGTCGACCATTATTGCTCCTATTATTTTTGAGTATGTTCTCTCATCAAATCCCATTGTGGCTTGAGTGTAGATGTAGAACACTTAGAAAAAGCAACAACTTTGTCGTCAATGCATGAGAACTTGAATTAAAGCATTTTAACAATTACATGCGTTCACGCTACATTTTCCAGACGTGTACTTTTATATGTATGTATATTTTTGGAAGGGGATGATGATGTTGACGAGACGAGAAATCTCGGTTTGACACTGTAATACGCGTACACAACCGGTGTGAAAAGTCGCATAATAGAAACTACACACTGCAGAATAGAGACAGTTTTTAAAGACAAGTAGACACTCCACAGTCAAGATGTATCATTATCTGCAGGAATAAATATGGAGCACTTGATACATAAAAAAGATTGTAAAGAATAGAGAGAGGGGTAGAAATAAGGTGTGTAAAATAGCTGTTTTGAAATATGGGAATGACGCATAATAAATCAGAAATTTAAGCAGGGAGTGAAAGGAGGATAAGACGTAGTGTTAAAGTTGAAAATCACACTTTGATACTTTCACACTCAATCTGTTACCATTTATGCATATCGATCAATTTCAGATTGTCGACGGTCTGTCTACTCATTCTAGCCTAATATGAAGGTGGGTGTCCTCCTTAAATCAGACATATATTAATAAATTCATAAAGGCTTGATCAATTTGATCAATTTTCGCAATATATGAGCAAATCATAATGGTCAAATTTAAATATAGAAATAAACTTGTAGCAAGTAAAGGATCACTTGAACTCACAGGAATATCCATCATGTAGGCATGAAAAATCTAAAAATAGCTTGCGCGCTTATACTCCACCACCCGACCTATTAGTTATTAATACATCAAGACAAATCCAAACTGACATCCTGCTCACTTATGTAAGTTGTCTTTACCACCGAAGCACAGCCACCTCACAACTTCTAATACGTATTTATCTGACGCATGCTTTACAAGGATAGAACATCACGTAGAAAAAAAATCTGAGTACAAATGAGATTTTCTTTGATATCGTCATCATCATCATTACACCTCCATATTTGATGTGGGGTTATATATTTAGGAAAAATCCTTTTCCCCTTGAGGTGCACCACACTGTCAGCAATAATCAAATCAACCAAGCCACTCACTTAAGCAGACGAAACCATACGTCGGAGTGTTCCTGAGCCCACGCATGCATAGCTAAAATCTTCATGCATAAAGAATGTATATTACACGTAAATCATATATTTCGCCCGGTTATAACCTCTTCAATAAAATATGGTTCGTGTGTCTGCACCCCGTCAATGTAACCAATTTTGTCACGTACATATTATACACAAACTAGCTCTTTATAACCGTAAATTATTATAAAATCTTTTTAAAAACTAGTTAACCCTCCGTACACATAAAACATATTCGCATTTGGTATTCCGAGCAAAGCCGGGGTTTTCACCTTTTGATTTTCCACCGCCGAAATTCCCCTTCAGACTTTGTTCCTATTAACAATGTAATCTTACATAATCCAGACGCATTACACCGGCTCAAATAAAGAGCCCTTCTACAACACCTAAATGTTTTTTTTGTTTCTTGAGTAGGTGCCTATTATGCGTGAGTACGTGAATACGCAACCACTCGTATATGTATAGTTAGGTATTCTTTCATCCATTCATCCACACATAAACATTACTCCGTATAGGTGCAAAAAAAGCCGACCAAAAATAAGACAAGATTCCGACTCCACTCCAATACGATTTGTGCCCTGCCCAAAGAAGTGTTGTACAATAAATATAAAAATGGATTTTCTTGTTTGCCAGTGTAAAGCCCTACTAAGAGAGCATAACCTACCGCTTTAGCAACAAACAATGTTTACAGCTTTTGTGTGCCTACTGACTACCACTTGGCTTGTGTAGTGGCTGTGGTGATAACAATCTCTTAATAAATTGCTCCCACTTACGCAACTACACTGTGTGAATTCTAATGAAGGGAGAAAATACGCGGATGGAGAGTAGTGTAATTTATAGCTGTGCGGAGTATCAGTCACTTTGATGTATCACCATCAAAAAAATGCTAGCTAACTTTTATACAACACCTGTCTGTGAATTTCTTTTTTACTGCTACTTAAATATTATTGACTAGTGAGTAGCACTTGGCGGTGGACACAAATAAAATATTTGGGCTGGGTTAACATGATAATTTGTTCATTTGTCAGTAGTTTCTTTAGCTGCATAGGATGTTCCTCGTAGTTCCATTAAAATCCTCATTATGGTTGGGGGTTTTTTGCAGTAAAAAATGCAAATTGGTCACAATTTGTAAACAAGGAACTAGCCATTGTATTATGAGGGTATGACACCAACTTTGCGGATATAAAAGGGGTATATTCAAAATTCGCATTTTATGCGTGGCTGCTGCTGATGAGTATTGTAAAGTTGATTAGCCATGCACCAGTTTTTGGTAACGCTTTAAACTAATGCCACGCATGGCCACGCATACACCAATCCTTGGTAATTTTCTCCATAAAAAGTCCACACGCAAAAAAAGATTAAAGTGAGAAGGCTTGGTAGAAGGTGGATGTGTGGGGTAACAAAGTAGGAAGCGTGTAAAGCAGCCAGAAGAAATCAAAATAAGTCGTATTTTCAACGATGCTGAGCAGTCTTAGGTATATTATGACTGGAAGGAGTTTTTATAGTGTTTAGTAAACAGTGTGACATGCCGTTTAGCACAAAGTGTGTAAGTAGTAGTAAAAGCATAAATGTTTCTTTTCAAGTTACCATCATCAAGTCATCATCATCTCTTGTAGAAAAAATACAGCCTTTAGATTTCTCTATACTTGTATACTTGTTAGCTGAGTAAGTTGCACTAGAAAATGGCTTTTTGTCCATTGTTCTTTGGTTTAAGGTATAAAAGTGGTCTAATGACTTTAATCAGTCATAATATGTGTCACTTTTGTGAGGAATGAGTATACACGAGTACACTACTTAACTCCATTTTATCCTTACAACCTGTCACTTTTAGAGTGATTTAACGTTTTGCCCACTTCAAGCCCCTTTTTTGTTCCTGGTGCAATACTGCTTTTTTTGCTTATAAATTTAGCATGCGATTTATAAACTCGGCAAAGAAAAGACGTCCTTATATGAAAAGCTACTGGTTTAGCTTGTACCCTCTTGAACTGAAGAAAATTCCAAGAATGGAAGTGGAAATTTTTCAGCTCATTTCCTTTTTATGACAACCCTTCCGTAAGAACGGGAAATGGAGGGAGACAATCTGCATGCAATATTTGTAATAGGATTATACATGCCTCATGTTCCCCGGCATGAATAAAAGGGTGAATTGTAAATAAACAAATAGAGATTATTAAATTACTCCGCTCTCTTCTCCTTTCCAAATGGGGAGAAAAAATTAACAAAGTAAAATTTTAAAAAGGATCTTAAGCTCCCACTCCTAATGACATACGAGCTTTCTCCACTTCATTCATTTCATTGTCAACAAGTGTATACGTCGCTGCATAAAAAAGTTGTACAAATTTAGTGACAGCCTTGAATTCTCTAACAACTTTATTTCAGGTGAAGGGGAAACGGGACCAATTACAATTCTTAAGAAATATACCTGTGGTAGAATCTTTAACTTTATTTTGTACCACTTGAGCTAAATCTCTTAAATCAATCACGAATAATTGAATCAAATACGTGAGAATGGACGACAATGACTGGCCAACTTGTTTTTGACTTTTGAGTGATGCTCTTCACACGAAAAAAAATCAGGTTACTCTTCTTAGACAAATTATTAACTTTTTTAATCTACCTTATATATATTATCAGCCTTGTATTAGTCAAGGGAAAAAAATCTACTTGCATATTCCTCGCCTTGTGCTTACCTACCGACGACTAAATACCGGTACAAAAAATGAACATGTCATGCATCTGCGCTTGTGGCGTCCCTCATGTGCTGATTTTGATCATGACAACGTTATTAAATTATCCTCTTTATGTAGAACACTGAATAAATCAATCAGAGAAAGAATCACTGTCTAGCAACTGCCGCTACTCACATTCATTCCGCAACGAATATACCCTCATTTTGAGAGGGTTTAATATGGCTTCCTCCTTTGATACAAGTTTATTCTTACTACAGCGTGTATGAATAGATTCAATTGTCCTTATCAATCTCTACTTGTGTTTTATGGATAAGTACCGCAATCCCACCAAGTACGAGTTCTCTATATATTTTTACCGACATGACCTGCTATCCGAAGGAATCTTTACACACAAAACTTATTCATTTGTCGGGGGAACACATCAAGGCTACAGTTTCACACATTCCATGCCACCTAACAAAACCAGGTAAACAATAAGCCAACTCTTTTCACACACACGGAGCTTATTTATTAGGATGAAAAGCAACGGTGGAGGTGATGAATATACACCTTGCCAAGATAATAAAGCGGTGGTAATGGGAATGTGACTTTCTTCTTGTTCACATATCTAAACAATGCAAACAGCCCTATTTAGACGATATGTCTACGTCTACTGCTGTAATCTGTACCGTACGGTGAGTAAGCACGGTATGCATAACATAATGTAACTAACCCTCACACCGAGCAGGGTATTGTCATTGCCCTCTCTCTCCTTCCGTTATGCATATCAAACTATGGGGGAATTATTTCATGATGAAATTTACCCCTGAGTAAGTCCTATGGCTTCATGGCATCATCGAGGAATGCCCAGTGTTTCACGAATCTGTGAAAAGAGCCATCAAGGATTTTTATTCTAGTATGCAAATAATTCGTGTAAAACAATAAAAGTGGATGAATATAACGTACACGAGCATGCTCTCTTAAAGGTACATCTGTTGGCTGTAATGAAGCTGATATATTCCCAACGTAATTTTCTAATAGATATAGTAGGAAAAAGAGGTAAAAAAACCTTGCTCATCATAATAACTAATGCATAAAACTGGATTTACTCAGGTTCCTTATTGTTCTATGAACTGTTATTACAAGTTCACGCCGGTGTACTCTCAAGCCGGCTCCGGCCACTTTATATCAGTGACTTCATGTGCGAGGGATGCGGTGCTATATACAAAGTAGAGATGAATGTACAAATGAACGCACACAAACAACACACTCATCCTTTTTACACATAAGGGATGGGGTTTGTACGTATAAACTACAAGGATTACTGTTGTCTTACTACGGTACGCTACACACATCACAACATTCCACGGCAGAGCAAATCCACATAACTCACGGGATAAAAGGAATACACATATATATTTGCAAAGGGGAAAAAGCTTGTAAATGTATGAGTGTAAAAATGTGTGTATACTCATGATAAATATGGGTGATAGGAGTTGGACCGTTTAGGTGCTTAACCATCCATGAGTTGGGTCGTTCGCATTAAATGTTCCCTTTTATACATTCTAACTGCAAATATCCCGTCTTGTTTGCATATATCACAGAGAAAGAGAACTAGAATGAGGAGTATTGTACACAAATATATGACGGAGGGAAAGGTGTGAATATTTGATTTATACACGGATAAAAAAAACTATGCTCACTTCATTCATAATCTTTTGAGTTTTTATTTTTATGATGAAAAAAAATGAAACGCTGATCATATTTTTTTTGTTGGAATTGTGGTAGGTATTGTAAATAGGATTATATTATCCGGTGTAGATATAATGTTGATGAGAAAGGGTTCTAAAATATGATTTAACACACACAGGAATTGCTCATTTCCGGGGTCATTCTCGTTCATCTAGAGCTTTTAGTTTTGATTACTGATTGCCTCCGCACAAGCTCTCTGTGGAAGACTAAAACAAACGGGGAAATGATGAGGAGCTAACGAAAGACTTTTTGTGTTATTAAAGAGGAGCGACCACAATCCATGCATTGCGGTCATTCATTATTGTCCAGCAGGGTGAACTCAAATGGAAGAGGAGTTCAGAGAACACAGAGGGAAATAACCTGATTTTGATGTTTGCATTTCATACAATGTATCCATGTGGCATGGCCTGTGGCATTTACTAAGGTGAGGTGAGGATATTTCTGGATTGTGAGCAGAGTTGAGAACCATGAGCGGAAATTGTTTTACATAAAAACCCCGTTTTCCTCACATCCACATGAACCGATTTGCATCTGTCTTTTTCATTATTCTCAATGGACTCAACTCAACGTAGTCACCAGATATTAAATTAAAATGTGGCTTGATGTAGTACAACACGGTGTAATAGACTGGTCATTTATTAATGGCTATTTTCTCCGAGTTACAGGATGATACTTTAAAATTGTATTACATATGTTTCCGGTTTCCTATGCTTAAATGCCTATTTTCTTTGTTTCATTCGGTGTCTCGCCAGACAGAAAAAAACACATTCTCAGAATCTATTTGTCCAAATGTATTACACTGCTCTAGATTTTATAAAGGAGATTACAAATAGGGATAAACGAAGCCGCATGAGAAACTTGAGGGTGGTGAGCCTACACAGTGTAAATCCTTGGAGGATGTGAAATTGCGTCAATATAAAGACCATCGCAATCATCCCCGGTCCTCCTAAAACATTAGGGGTACACTTTATACCTGGCCTGAGGAGAATCCCATGAATCCTAAATAATGCACAGCTGAAAAAAGTAATATCTTGAAGGAAGATATACATCGTCGCATGGGATGATACATATATACCTGTATATGCTTTGCATATTATATGTATGTATGGAAGTATGATATTTTTACATGGTGAATATTCCACACAGACATGAACATGAGAAAGTCCTTCACCACTTGGTCTGAAAGGGTCGTTCTTCGTTCTACTCTGGGAACACTACGTAACTCTCATTCATGCACACACGGAGCTGGTTGAGTGTGTGTGGAGCACAGGAAACTGCTCCTGTTGTAACCGGATGACCTTTTTGATCAACACCTTTTACTTCTCAGACATTATACACTAGTCATTAACTTGTATGCACTCCTCCAAGTCAGTAATAACGAGGAGATGAATGAATGAATGAAAAGTGAACTGTGTCATTACACTGAGCAACAAGTAGCGTGTAAGGCTTGCTATCTGCGCTACCATCGTAAACGCAGTTTTGTGTAAATATCATGCAGTTTTTCGTCGGTTTTCACAATGTTCACTGCTTCAAGTGAGAGATAGAATTTTAAAGGAATTCAATTGAGGTGGAAAGCTCCCCTTTGTATGCTCAACTGCAATTTGAATTGATCAGACTGCTAATATTATAGACTATTATTTACTTATCAGCTTGTTTCCTGACAAGTTTTTCCGATCCCCTGAGGCAATGAATGAAATGATGTGCGATCAACTCTGCTAATGATTATAATGTTAGGGTGGTGGGGTGAAGGTAATTATAATGCAGTGACCTTAAATAATCTGATCATTTGGTGGGAATGTTATGCACTTTGCATCTGCATAAAGACAAGTGTTCATATGAATGATATAACGAGGTAGATTGATGTAGGTATTTTGTGAGAAAAAATTAATAGAATACAGCCACTGCAGACTATTTAATTTACATAAATATTACATAAACAAACTGGATGTGTAACTTACATTAGGAGAGTTCCTCCTGTTGGAAAGTGAATTTTAGTAGGGTTCCCTTCTTCCGTCTTTAGGGGGATGTTGACGTCCACTAAAATAAAAAATAAAGCCATTTTAAAGCGACTTGAATCCAGATATGGAAAATCATTTGACTAAGTGCCGCATTAATTCGTCAACAAATTTATAGCTCATCGCTGCTAAGAATATTAAATTGTCAATGATTTTCTAGCAATGATAGGATTATTTACATGGCCACAGTCAAAGTTCGCTGCATCCTCCGGTAGAAGGACACATGAGGACTGTCATTGCCTTCAAAGTGATCATCACATATTGCCATGTAGTATGCCATAAGGCACTCGCATAACAATGCTCATTCTAAGGGCACAAAACACGGAATGGGATGAAATGAGAGTGGAGCTCACAAAGGGAAACGTAAAACAGCCCAAACAAAAACTATACACAAGTAGAATATACCCCGCAAGTAGAAAACCATTTACACATAATGTTCTTGTCAAGATGGATGCATATCCTCGCAAGTTAGTATCCTGGCACTATTTAAGGTACTCGAAATCATCACCGGCACAAGGCTACTCATGATTTTACCTCGGTCTAAGAAGACAGCATATGCACAACTCTACATCTCTGTGATTCCGTAACGTACATTTAGAAGAAGAAAAAACTTGTAAAGTCTGTATACGCATCACAACATTATATTCTACCTATGCATATTCATAGTTTGACTTCACTTGAACTACATGAATTTTCTAGGTTATGTGCTGCTACTACGTGTACACACAAATGTATTTTTTGACACAAGTTAACTTATGTGTGTAACGTGTGTGTTTGTGTGTAAGTTGCAAATGCGTGAAATACAAAACTGCTCTCGAGTAAATCTCTCTGGCATTGTGGTAGTAGTCACCACTAACAATAGCTTTAGCTTTTTGTACTACAACTTCTACTGCATAATATGTGCATACTTGAACTCTTGATAATAAATGAATACAAATTAGGGCATGAGACACAACACAAAAGCATTATTATCTTCTCCTCTATATATTCTGTTAAGGTACCTTTTCGGCCATTTTTTCCTTTGTGTAAAATCTAGACTACGATGTAAACAGAAATGAAAAATATTTATGAAGGATATAACAATTTTAAGAAGGATAGACTAATTTTGTTTTAAAGGGAAAAGTTTTGCTAAGATGAAGATTGGATAAAGACTTGAATCTTGATGAGATCATTTATCATCATCGGATTACACCCATTTGGAAAATTATTAAGTGTTTATTAAAAACTCGCTTGATTTGAACAAGCCGCTGTACACCCTTGTAATGCTTCTACACAAGCAGCTTTATCATAAACGCAAAGTTTTTTCACAAGTTGCCACTTGAAAAAATAAGATATACAGCTCATCCATCATTTCACCCGGGATGGCTCATCGTGGGAGGCTATACATCACTATGCTTGAAGGTACTCATCAGCCAAACACCCAGTGATGATGTACGTCCCTTTTACTTAACATAATATCATCAGTGTCAACACAAAATTACCACAATATGCCGAAAATCACCTACTTACAACAAGTCTACTATGCCCCTACAAGGGAATCTTTTGTTAAACTTTTCACAATCACTTGTATGAAGATGTACCCTATAAAGGTTCCATTTTGGACACGTGAAAGTAACAACTTCCCCATTTACAATAACAAACTAACTCAAACATGTAAATTGTATGCAGAACAAATATCCTATATATTTTTCTTTGGAAGAACAAGCTAAACAAATTCTGAAGTTTTGTGGAATGGAAGCTGTTTACATAGAGATAAAAGGTCTTTCTTGTGGATCCCTTAATACTTCTGAGGATCCCTGCCTGTGAGCACATTATAAGGAGACCAAACCCTGCCAAAACAAATGTGACAACGAGAACCTCTAAATTAACACAAAACTGACCCTCCAGATTCCCTCAGGACGAATAAGTGAGCAAAAAAGGGAGAATGAAGTGGGTCGGGGCTATGTTGGAGGAAAAATATTGGGGAATTCTACCCACCTCTAGCCTTTCCTTTGAGTTTAGAGCTGTCTTAAACAAAAACTCATGTTTCTTGTTCCAGAGCCACCTCTTCATTTTCTTTTTCCACTGAGCTGGAAAAAATGCAACAAGTAGAGCCGACACACTTGAGACAAGATGAATAGGTGTACTTGAAACCGACCAAAGGCTCCCTTGTAGCCGTTCAATAATATTTTGGTTTTTATTTTTCCAGCCCTAAATATTTCAATGATGAGGATAATGCCCTTATTAGAAACGCAGGGTGTTGTGGAAGGGGTTGTAATTTTTTGGTGAATGCTGGATTTGGATTAAAATAGTTTTTAATAGTAATTTAATGTAATTTTTGTGAAATCGTGGGGAAGTTTGTTATTCCCTAGAGGAGAGATTGTTTTGAGCATAAGATTTTTTCCCAGAGATTTGTTTTCAAAGTAATAAAGTATATGGCTTCTACAACAGGAAACTTTATGACTTGATGATCTGCTGAGTGAATGAGTTTTTTAAGGGCACCTTTCTTTAAAAGATTTAATCCTGATCAAGATGGAAGATGCATGATGTGATGAAAATGGGCGACACATTCCCACCGCATTCCTCGGATTTTTTTTCGCTTAAAAGGTCTTTGTTAGCGTTGAATAACCAATAATGGATACCAGTAACAAAGGTTTTCCTTCTATATTTTTCAAAAGTGGGACGTTCACAACCTCATCTTTTTCAAATACTCTTTTATTGCTGAGCAGGAGAAAAGGGATAATATGAATTGTAGGATGGAAAAACTGTCCGACTGTTGAAGATGGTCGTGTTTTGTATTTGGTACAGATGAAGAAAAAAATTAAAACTCTGTTTTCGGCTTTGACTGGAGACTAAGAAGGGTAGAAAGATGAAACCCTTCAAACTTTTAACTTGGAATTTCACTCCAATAAAAAATATGTGTGTGATCTTCGACAAACTTTAAGTGCTTAGGTATGCTATTACTTGGAAATTTAAGGGTATAGAATACGCTTATGAAAACATGAATTTTCCTCTCATATACGTAGAAATGCTTTTACACAGCTTGGTAAATACGGAAGGGCTCTTCGAATGCTTGGTTGTTAATAGAATTCATTTTTCTTGGAAAATATTTCAACTTTGTTCATGGTTCAGTTTTCTTGAAAGTTTGGATGAATTGTAGTGTTGTGGGTGTATCCTTGGTTCAACGATGTGTGGATTTAATTTTTATATCTCCAATTCAAATATGTTAGATATATTCTAAAGTGATTTTTGTCAGCGTTTAAACATTGAAAAATGTAACTTAAAAATAAATTTGCGTCTTAAATTTAAAAAAAATGACGAAGACGTGTATGTTTCTGTACTCTTCATACAGACTTTAATTATCCCTCTTTCACAACATGCATCGAATTTTACGTCCAAAAGTATGCATATAGATCCCAGCAGTAATGTAATACGCGGTCATAATAATAGCTTCAAAATTTAATTCTTGTTTTCCTCATTTTTCACCTTGTTTACAGAGACTGAGCCATCTAAAAAATTGAAAATACAACAATATCTTTCCTTGCCTCAGCTACTACCACTATGATATTAAACCCTGTAGGACAACAATATCTCAGATAACCTTCAGCTGTTTACTTGGATTCTCTGTATATATTTACAATTTCCACCAGACTCAACGGAGAAGGATGGGTAAGTCATGCTAAACCATAAAAGGCTGATTTTTTATGCATCCCAAAACGCACACCACACAAAGATCACACTCTCAGCATCAAAAATTATCATACAACTCATGTCATGACATGCTGACTGGTGCACAAAACATGGAGCAAGGAGCACAACAAAAGAGTGACAAGGGCAGTAGTGCAAGAGCATAGGAATCCATGCACATGATTATTTTTTTAGCTATATAGCACATAGGTATTATTATCATTGCGAATCAGTAAGTAAGTCATGTAACATCTCACATCTCTGTCCACATAGATTACTTATGAGTGTAAATGTGTGTGTTACTGGCCTGATTTTTGACTTATGTGCTTTTCCATCCCTGCCTCTCGGTTCGTGTTTAAAATGTGCAATTAGAAAAAATTGAGTTGCGCGTGTGTACCATAAATGTTTGGGGATTCGGCACAATTTATGGAAAAACATTCATCATCAATATTACAACAAGAGAGAGATGAAGAGTTGGACATGCACAATCATCATGAAACCATGCATCATACTGCCACTATGCATTAACTTTCACAAGCGCCGGCTCTCATCATTATGCTCCTGGAAGTATTGCATGAATCTCTTGCTATCTGTATGACATCTCTATTTTTTGCAAAAAAAATTGTTTCTCTCTCCCTCTTGTGTGAAGGTTAAATGAAGTGTGCTCATAATAGTAAATGATTTTTGTACTCTTTTCCCTGTATCCAAACCACCAGTGTAAATTCTGCGAATGATTTTAATATCGAGATAAAAATGCATGTAGGTATGAGCACAATTTTGCTTAAATGAATATCCTCATTTAAAACGTTACTTTTGTCCTGTGTTGCGCTGTAGTGGTAAATGTAGTAATGTTGAAATCGAACTCTCATTTATTCATATTGACACGAAGCATGGAAGTCGTAACCTACAAAAATTTTGTTTTTCAACTCCCAACGTATGACTTATTATGCGAATGTGCTTTTCGTGCAGAGAGCACGTAACCGACAGAGTCGCAGTTTGTTTGTGTCCTCTTCAAGCTGATAACGTATGCACATTTATAATTAGACTTAACCCTTTACTTTGGACAAATTTTACTTATTGCTATTCTCTTTCTATCCTCTCGGATGTGTGCAAAAGTGATTAGAGATTAAGTCGAGCTGTGCAAACCAGTTACTCCCACAACTTTTGCGAAAGAAAACATTGCGTTACACAAGAGTGTGTTTTAAAATCCTCATATTTTCCGTACTCTCTCAATTGTTCCATGTAAGATCACTAAACATTAAACGATATAATTTTACACGCATAACTATCAGGTAGTATAGTACATGCAAGACGTGTTACTTATATACTTCAACCATCTACGTATCAATTTCACCTTCCTTCTGACATGCTACCTTTTTCCTCTGGCTAGTCTACGACACATGTAAATTTACGGGCTGGGTTGGATTTTAAGTTTACAACTCATAATAATAATCATGATGATCACCATATAGCAAAAACGTTTGCTTCCTTATTCTACTAAAATTACTGTAATACTAGTATAGCCCATTTTCAATCTATATTTCTCACTTGGGATCAATCAAGCAGGAACAGCTCGATGGTTTACGTTTATTAGCAAGTGGTACAATTGTGACCTTCGAATCTCATCGAATTAATGCTTAGCATCAGTCATAACTTCTTTTTGCACAAGGTTTATGAACGCACACATATACAATCATCTTATAATTCGCTTATGCACACTTTTAACTGCATTATGTACACATTTTTTCTTACACTATAATTTCATTTAAGACTTCCCATAAAAAAACGGATAGATTTGTGATGGTGAAATTTATTGTAAATACTAATTACGTCAGATGCTCATCACACAAAAGTTGTGATTCCCCTTTTTCATTATGATTATTCCTACGTACACACAAATGTTCCCAATTATTGGAACGGTAAAGCCCCGAGGACACTTTTGTAATATGAGGAAGACCACATAAAATATCAACTCGTGTCTACAGACATACCCACCTGCACGACCTCTCATTTCATCTGCTCCTCTCCTCTCGCCTCATCCAACAGTCCCATTGGTAATCTCAATTCTGGGAAATATTTTTAAATGTGATTCAACAACTCGAGTTGAGTGGATAACAAGGGGAAAAATGTGAAACGATTGTAAACTTTTTATTTCTCTCAACATTGTCACCGATCATATTTAAGCCGTGACATGCCGTGGCATTGATGATGTGGATTTTATATGCTTCATAACTCATCATATACGTGAGAGGAACAACGTAAAAATAGCAACAAACAAGGATTACGATTTTTTAAAATGTATTCCACCTTAGAGACAACTTTGACTTATGCGCATAACATTTTTTTTCAGAGCATTGCTATACCACTACTATGCAGTGGCAAGTGCAAGTTTTATGTTTCGCAACAAAGCCATTTGTCTCTGTGTGAGTTTTTATTTGCATAAGTGAGCCAAAGTTGCTGACGGTGATCAGGATCAGTTCAAATTGAGAATTGTGTGGTGGTGTGAGGAGGATGATGACGAGTTTGCAAACAAAAGTGAAAAATCTGAGACAGACATTGGAACCACCAGATGCCTACTAGCTATAGAGAGTGAGAGATGGGGTCTTCATTGAAATATATGTTGAACAAGCTACTTTATCTTTATTGTTATGGGTAGGCATTCCCAAAAAATCAAATCATAGTCTTTTACTTTCCACGCATGTACCTTGTAGGTACGTTACGTCCAGCGAGAGGCATTTGTTATGACATGATATTCCGAATTGGTTCAATTGCGGCAACCTGAAATATGAGATTGGATATTCTCCCCTTGCTAAATTGTTGTCTACATGGTTGAAATTTTATTCAACAAGAAAATCTCTCTAAACTCGTCCCCGAGCTAATCGTAGAAATGCCAGATTTGATGAGTTTGTAGCCGTCATTTTTAACCAAGTAAATAATAGTCGTGTTACCTCAAGCTAATATATTAAATTACTCGGCTCCTTGATTCCTCCTGCTTCAATGTTCAGGTGGGATACTTTTATAGATGTAATATTTTATGAGAGATTTTTTTTGTAAAAAACTTATAGGAAGCTGAGAAACATGTAATGCTTAGTAATGATTGTCAAGTGTGCGCATATTGGTGAGCTTGTTACTCCTTTCGTTTAATTTGCATATCTAAAGTTATTCATGTAAAATGACAGAAATGAGATTCCTTGTAAGGATGAAAAATAATAAACACCTTAAAAAAGGTGTAAACACTTGACCGTGATTATCTTAACGATGATCGTTTCGCAAATAACGTGCTAACTGCGTCCAAGTCTTAGGCATTGTTGTTTTTTGGGAATGTATGCGATATTGAAAAATATTGTTTTTGAGAGAGTCCGCATCCGCATTCACGCTATCAAATGGATTCCAGGCTAAATACCACAATCTAATGCTATACTTTGACGCTGTTAAAGTTGAATATTTAAAAATTCAAAAACATATACACTGCAGATCAAAAGCACACACACTGCAGAATACTACAACAATTCTAGTAAGGGATGCGTAAGACTAATTGAGCTGATGTAATTCAAAGACAGTTGTTTGACGAAACGAATTAGACTTTTCCTGTCATCGCACAA
>JAHZNA010005019.1:0-13389 GCA_027743935.1 Sinodicranocentrus sp. ZH6 | reverse complement strand
ATCTTATATAGCTATATCGCCTTAAAGTCGAAAGCTAAATAACTGATGGTGCTTTGGAGCGAGTTTAGGAAAATAGTTGGTTGGTGCATTGACAATCATATGAATATCTGCTTTAACGAGACTTGATACATATTCTTACACAAGTCTAAAGATCATTACCATTGGTGCGTTAGTAAGAAGCATTTAATGAGTTAAAATTAAAAGTGTGAAAATCTTTATTAGAGCGTGTTTATGAATTTTACGAATTGAAGTACGTGGGAGTTATACCCGAATCTAGCTTCCAGTATAAACAAGTTATGAAGAAACTTCAAATAAAATTAAATACAGTAGAGGAATTTAAAAGTTTCTCACAAATAAAATGTTGGTAATGCTCTCATTTATTCCGTGAAAGATGCAATTAACATTTGGGCTACACAGCCTTATATTAAGTTAAATCTTTTGCAAGATAAAATTGACATGCTTCTGTTTGAAGTTGAGTATCCTAGAAGGTTTAGAAGTACATGCAGAATGCATTGTTTTCCGGATAGTCTCAGGAAGAAATACAACATGTATGTATGACTTTATGATGAGACCGACGATATTACGTAATTTTTGAGTGTAAAGGTCGGATTGCATGTGAATTCTCACAACGAAAATATGCCAGAAAAACCCTGCTCAAAGTATATAACTTTTTATAAATGCTTATTACAAAACTGTACCTGAGAGCAAAATTCCTAGAGATATGGATGTTGATAAGTTGCAGTTATAAATAAAAAATAAAAAAAGTTCATTTGATGTGATTTGACATTTTATTTATTGAATGTACTATTGTATTGGGATAGATAACTAAGAGATGTTTTTAACTGCATGGTGTTAGGAGAACAATGCTTTGTTGCATTACAAAAGCTGCTATTATCAACATCTGATTAAAATTTCAATTTAATTCAATGCAGAAGAAGAGAATCGTAAATTCGAAAGTAGGGAAGGGAGGGTAGCGTGAACTGCTGTGCTGCAAGCTGTAGCTATGTATAATTATACCAGGTTTTGTTTTTTGATTGTTTTAGCTTTCAAGGTCTTTAGAGCAGTGCATGTCTTCCTAATGCCAAGCTGTAGTATACCTATTTCATGTCGCTGTTTTAATTAAGATAATTTAAGGAAATGCATAAAACACGATAGTATATTATTTTATTACGCAGCAGCGTTTTCCTTATGATATGATGCCTCTTAGAATATCTCATTGCTATCCCATTTCTCCGGGAGTGTTATATCAACCTTTAGCTCTTGCTCCGAGCCTTTAAAAGTTGAAAGTGAGCATGTAATCTGCAAATTCTGCTGAAATACCGCTGACGCAACTCTCAAATTGCTGAGTATTTATTTATTTGCTTATGAAACAAAAATGATTGGAAAATTGCATGAAAATGTTAATCTCCAGTTAATCTTTTACCCCTGTAGTTTGAGTTTTCACAACGCAAAACCAAAACACATACTATTTGTGAATATTATTAAACTTTACCTTCATTTATGGAATACTAAACACATACAAACAAAATTCTTTATAATCCAAACGTGAAGGATGAAATCTAACACTATATAATATTAAAGTTAACAACTTGTTAAAATTAAATTGTACTCGCTGATGGGGAAAATAAGGGAGTGCAAATTGGTAAAAGTAGACAAAGATAATTGGATGAGTTTATGCATATTTGATTAGATCGTCGGCTTAAGTATTTTATAACGTATAATAATAATATGTACAACAAGAGCGTGGAATAATGCCACATTTCTGCCACATTATGTACGACATCACGCAGATGAAGAACAACGTGCAATATGAATTTCGCTTCGCAGTATTTATGTAAAATTAATATGATATCTAACTATGCGTTTATTGCATTATGCTTGTGACATGTATGCATCAACATTACTAATTATTAGTAAAATGGATCACCTGTGTCTACTGTACTATACATAACGTAAAGCTTAGATGTACGTAAATTTGTGGCCCGAATGCAGTACGAGACAGATTTTGTTGCACGATTGACGATTAGACCCACCTGCGATTCCAGGACTTTTCACTTACAAGTCATACATGTGAACAGAAACACATGTTGCTGGTTTATTGACTCAGATATAATTTCATCTCTTTCTCCTTTCCTTATCACTTATCAAACATGTAAATAATCTATGCCTTGTGTGTCACAGCAAACCTACCGTTTACCGTTTTGTTTTGAACAAACCGAAATTTTTCACAAATCAAGTTTTACAGCATTGCACAGTGAAATTCCTTTTGATCCCTCCAATGCATTCTAAAAGAGTAAATTACATAAAATAAAATAATTTATTATGCAATTAACGACTTTATCCAATCCGTACACCGCAACTACCCATCTGAAACGGAAACAAAGAAAGGTTGTAAAGGAAGAGATAGAATTGCGGGGCAGGCCAGAGTACGAAATATCTCCCTGGTGGAAAATCATAACTGTGTCAAGCTACTTCGTCGTTGTGACTGGAGGAATTTTCGCAAGCATTAGCACTGGATTGTTGCTGGCAGCTTTTCGAAACAATTGCATTTTCTTCGCTAGGCTAACTGTGAAAGGATTAGATGAAATAGCGGCAGTTGGGAATATCACATTATACGACGACAATATTAGTGAGGAGCATTATGGCTCTTTGTACGATTGCACATTTTGCGAGTACTGCTCTGTGGCGTCCATCGTTTTTGGGGCAGTTTGGGGAATCATGTTTTTGCAGTGTGGACGGGGAGGCATCACTCGTAGAAGGTTTTCCAAATTCGATACATATGTGTACATTCATAAAATAATTCGTTTAGTTTTTGAAAGAAGAAAACTGAATGCTAATAATGTTTATATTTAGCAAGACAGAGTCATGGAGAATCGTGCCACCAGCTTTGCTTATTGATGTGATTTTCTTCATCCTTTCTTGTGTCATTTTTGCAAAAACTGTCGGAGGTCTGACTTACTTTTGTAATCACTTAAGAGCTGAGACGTATTCAGGTGTGGAGTCTAATATTACCACGTAAGATAATATAAAAGTTAGTAATAATTTGATTTCATAGTTGTTTAAAACGTGTGTTTTGTATTTACGACAGATGCAAGGAAATTCTTGCTTTTCACTTTCCTGGAGATGCTTATAACACAAATTTGTATTTAAACTTTGTTCTCGCTCAAGTAAGGCCATATAAAAAATAATTTTTTGTCAAACTACTTATTAATCCAATTGTCAATTTCCTTCATGTATCTGTATCTGATGAATATGAAAATAAATGCTGCTTTCATTGTTAGGTAGGATCTTTCTTAACATTTCTGGGATGGCTCGTTGCACTGTTCGTATTGATCTTGCGATGCTTCAACCATGTTGACTTTGTGGTTTACCGAAGAAGGCTATACGAATTCAAATTCAAATCTGTCAGTTGTGAGGAAAAAAGAAGACTATTTTCTGGGAGTAAAACTAATGTGAGGGTGGACGACCACGTCGGCAACTCAACATTATCTCCGTCTTACGAACTTGTCGATGAAGATGCACACAGCTCAGTCATGGCCACAACTTCCTTTACGTCTGGTTTAACTATGAAGAATGTTTCAAAGAAGTCTACTTAACTTGTAATGCTCCATACTTTAGTGTTCTACTTTTGATTTTCCACCAATTTTATTAAAAGGTAGTCAATTTTATTGTATTCATCAGAGCTTACTTGTAATCTTAATCTAGTCAGAAAGGCGCGCTAATAAAACCATATAATCATTCGTGAATGTCGAATAATTTGGTAGATCATAATATAACAGTGATATTTAACATGCTGCTACTGCTACTACGACTGTGTGCATGACAGGGAAAGTATAAAATCCTATAATTGTTGGGGACCATCTATAACTATATTGCCATAATGCTGCTTCTCTTAAACACAATGCTTGAAATGGGCAGATGTACCAACAAGATAAGCCAAGTGTGAACAAATATGCAAAATGCTGTGCTTTGTAGCTCAGCGTCTACACTACTACACACAACTATAGTGCTGATATAAAAGAAGTAAATATAGTGCAATTTGTGATGATTTCTAAGAGGCGAGAGCGTGTAAGAGAATATACCGAATGCAGATACGTTTAATACTAAAAATACATGCCCCCATTTCCATCAATAAAGTTATCTAGGTATTCCACTCCTACAGGCTACAGTTCCAAACTATTGCATTTCTTTCGCCGTGTCTTTAAGTGTCTACTTGCTCACTGCTCAAATTCAAGAAGAAAACTCCATCTTCATCTGGAACTGTGCTGTTTGTGGTAGTAATAACTATTAGGGGTTAAAGTGATGTGATTTTCGAAAATTTAAAGAGAATTTAAGAAAGGAGGTGTACTTGAAACTTGGAAATAGTTACCTTACAAGAAGGATAAATATACATGGGAGAAAATGTGATGCATGTGTGCCCTTTGTAAATTATAATTTTATAATTTATTTTAATTTCGTCATAAGTTGGATTTAATGTGCATCGTTGATTATGAGTTTACCCATGAGATGATGCATTGGATTGCAGTGAAAACGCACAATGCTTACAAAGTAGTTGTTTGTTAGTTTGAAAATTCACACATTCTATTAGTTTAGTAAAATGATGAACTACCGAAATCCGTGGAGAAATTCCTTTCCAATTCGCTTGATAGCAGCAATCGACATGGTATGCAGTTAAAAATTATGCGTATGCTTATTAAAGTAGCGTGAATGCATTATATTGATGTATTTTTGACAAATCATTAAGGCATTCGCCAGTTTACTGATATCCATATACTTCCAAAAGTTCCTATTGCCACTGCATTATTACGGAAACGATCCCAACTTAAATGATTCATATAGAATATCATCAAGTAAGTCTTAGTATATTGCTTTACCGATTTTTTTTGGTAATACTTGAAATCATTCATATAATTAATGTAGGGACAAATTGTCCCAACACATGTTTAATCGTTTCAGTGAAGTTGTTCCTCCTGGGTCCTATAATCTTTAATGCATTTCAAATCGTGATGGCTTACAATCTATTTACCGCTGCTGGCAAGGTTAATTGACGTCAATAAAAACAAGATTTTCTAATAACTGTAACCTTTAATAACTCATATTATGTCGCTTTTCTCTTTAGCGGTGTGAGCCCGTAATAGCACTGGCAAAAGGGAATACATGGTTCCAGTTTGCAAGTGTAATGCTTGTGCTGCTTCTAATCAAACTATTTTTCGTTTTATGGTTCCCACCCCAAGGTTCCATAACTCGAAGGGATATCTTTGGAGTGAGTTTAATAGTTCTCGAAATAGTGTTCAAAGTTTTTAGTTTATTCATTGTAAAAGAGTTTACGGACGATTTAAAATATGTACTGAATATGTTTCCAACACCCCAATACTACTGTATTTACACTTCACCGTTAGTTCCACCAACCGTAACTACATCAAATATGAACACATCTGCCTGTTGTGATAATGTGCAGCAACCGCAGTGTGCCAACCTTTTACAAGTTTGCACTCGAGGAGCCAGCCAGAATAGAAATTCTGCCTTTATCACAGTTGTTTAAAAGTTAAATTAAAAGCTCTAATAAAATAAACACAGAAAGAAACAAGTATTTATAAAGTTACGCAAGCTACACAATGTAAAACTTTCAATTGCTAAAAATTGTGACAAAGTTCATCCAACTGTCTTAAATTACTACTAAAAAAACTTAGTCGTTGCTTTTCTGCTTGGATTTCAAAGTGTAAGGACGACTAGATTCTGAAACAAGGTTCACGTCTGACCGTGCTGAGTGCACACTGTCGTTATCATTTGTTGTGAGATTCGTATACCCATCTTCTACCGATGAGGGTCTATTGTGATATTCAACAGAAGTGGTCAAGACCCCGTCATTGCTATCACTAGAAGCTTCAGATCTGGATGCCTCGTAAGATGATTGTATGCCTGGTGTCATCATAACCCTCTGCCTGCGATACACAATGAAGTCGGCCGGGATAATGCATCGGATTATTATTGTAAATAGTGCGAGAATACTTCCTCCTAATTGTAATGATGATCCGGTCTTTGGAATGACAAAAAAGAGTTAAAATTGTTAGCATTTTACATGCGCACATCTTCCATGTACATTCGAATTGACTAACCTTTGCAATGACGTATTGTATATGTAAGTTTGTAGAAAATTTATCGAATGGGAAGGAAAAGCGAAGTACCTCCTGGCAGCTTGAATTGAAAGAGAACAGTTTATGTAATTATTATTGGTCGCTTAAACTTCCAACAATGTTATTTGTTTATCTCACCTTGACACATTGCTTAAGGTTGCAGACGAATCTATTTGGCTGATGCCATCACAAAATGCCGAAAACCCATTCTGAACATTTGAAAATATGATAGATGATAAGATCAGGAATAAAAGATTGAAAGCAAACGCCACGGGCACTATTCTCCAAGATTCTGCAATCCTAAAGATTAAAAGAAATGAGCTTTAGTACCTGTTGACAGTTCTATATTTTTTAAACCTTATGCATCTACCCTCGTCCTCTGAATGCCGATTTTCCTCCACCTCGTCCGCATTGCAAGACCATAACTAAAAGCACTCCAGCGTACATGACACAAGCAACAGAAGTATACTGGGTGAATGAGCAAGTGTCCATATCTCCCCAATTCACAACTTCCACATTATTTGTAGTCAAAATCTTTGAGTTATTGACTAAAGCGTCGAGCCCTTTAAGCGTAATATTGGCATAAAATACACAATTTGTAGCGAAGGCGGCTGTCAAATCACCGACACTGATACTAGTCATCACACCTCCAACAATAACTGCCAGGTAATAAAAAACAGGGAGTGTTATCCACCAACATGATATAGCCTTCCCCTGGGGTAAGTCTCTCAACTCAAACTCTTCTGTCAAGACTTTCTTGACGAGACGATTGCGATGGGATGAAGGACTTGCGCGAGTTTCCATTTCTATACATTCGGTCAACATTGGGGAACTTGTTGGAATGCAATTTGCAAATAAATTGCACTTTTCTTCGTCACTGCACCAATGTCGTCCTCACATTATGTTAATCAATTGATACAGTTGATGGCAAACTACTTAAATATAATTTCATCACGTTCCATAGTTATGTTTAAGTACTTATCGCCTGGAAAACAAACAAACCCACATGATACAGTGCTACTGTGCAATTGTTTTTGTAGGAGTTCATTCATGATTTAAACTTCTCCCACAGTGAAGAATCAACATGAACAAATGTAAATTCACTTTTGTACAATTATGCTTCACTTTTCATATCTGCACACACACATGCCATGCATTTTTATACAGATCTTCATGTGGGTATACGCGTATCAGTAATATCAGTATAATGATGAGTAAACCTCTGCCAGTGTGGTATTCTGTACGTCGAAAACCGACATAAATATCTATCCATGCAAAAGTTAAAGTGGGATGAGAATGGTGCGACTATAAAACATACATTGTTTCTTGTTTATAACATGCATGCAAGCATGCATCATGTTCCTAATAAAACGTGCAACCTCCCTCATTGTCAGTATGTGCTTAAACTCGTCACTCTGACGTAATCCTACTCTTCTGAACTCTGGATCTGTGAGCTTGACTACATTGGTTCTGGAAAGTGTTTGCTCAGTTTATACATTCGTAATTCATTCTCATATAATATGCATTGCATCATTGCATGCATACCTACTTAAAAATGAAGTAATGCTTGTTCACGACGTGCTGAGACTGCATTTATCCTCTCTACTCTCTCACTGCCGAACTCATCATATATTGCTATCTGAATTCAACAAAATTATGCTGCAATACAGATAAAGTCACACCTTCTAACAAATCAACAAAAATTCAGAAAGTTTTTGGATTTAAGATTAGTTTTTAAAAGTTCCCTTAACGCAACAGTTTATAACGCTGTAGGACTATCAAACTTTACTCATGTTAAAGATGAAATATGAACATTTTTCCTTGTGATTATACATTTTTATTATTACGAACTTACTAACAACTTTGTTTGCAAGTTATCATCAAGGACTTTATATGTATATGTGCAAGGATGTAGTACAACATTCATAAATGCATGTACAATATAACTGAATTAGGATTAGGGTGGATCATTAAATCGATATTTGAAGATACTATTTATTTCTAATCATACTTCATGTACCGTACTTTGGTTCATGCACCGCATACTTGATTCAGTACGTAGGCGTTGAATTTGCCGAAGCACTAAAAATAGCTGCATTGATGACCTTTGTAGCATATGCGTCGATGAGAAGTCAGAATAAGTGAGACTAGCGCGTGTTCTAATGCAAATGAAAAGGTAAGGTTAACATTAATAAAATATACTAATATACTGAACATGTTGCAAGTAGCAAGTCGTTGAACGAGGTTAGGATTGTTTTATTGAAAACGATCTCCAAAAAATATGTCAAAGTCAATTTTTTTATCATTTAGGATACGACTCAAAAAAATACGAAACCTTTGCACGAGTTTACTTACAACTACAAAAATAAAATTTGACTAAAACTACATTTTCTTATACTTTGGAACAACGTTTTGCCTAAATTTTCCTCGAATATTCCCTGCCGGATAGAATTTAGCAATGATTGCTGTGTTGTTTCCTCCAGTGTAAGTTCCGAACCCAACGGATGTCGAAGCTTTCCAAATCATTTGTGTAAAATTTAGATACTCCAGATTATAGCCAGGATTGTTGAAATCATAATACATCGATTCGTTATACCAAGTATCCACCACCTGCTGTGCTGGTGGTCTAATAGTTCCAGAAGTTATGAAGACATCAATGGCTTCCGATTCTTCAATGTCGAATGAGTTAGATACGGTAAGAATACGCGAGGCAAAATACTCGGCCGTGTTAGACAACTGTTGAGAAAGCAAAAACTCCGTGAAAAATCGCTGTAAAGAATGTTTTCCCTTAAGATGCTGCTGTGTCCGAAATTGCTTACCGATCTATTCAACTTTAAAGCTGCGATAGTGTGCTTTGCTCGATAATTATTCACAGAATTGTAAAGCTGGAGATAGTACCCCATGAGAGAACTGTCTGTTGAAATGCTAGCCCCATTTACATTTGACAGGTAGGATTGTGTGACGAACAAAAGGGATGATACTATTATGGCAGAGATACCACCCGTTCTTATAACTAGCAACATATTTGTACTGGAAGTTGTAAAAAAAAACCTTTCAAGATTTTCGCAGTTTTTGTCCTTTACTTTTAAAACAGCGTGGGAGTTACAATCTAAGAAGCAATTTTGATCTTTGGCAAGTCAAATTATACTGGAGCTGGAATGAACTTCTTCTGATAATTTTTGCTACAGGATTTTACATTCATATGAATGCTTTTTTCTCGACTAAAATGAAAGCAAGTCATAAATTTATATGTAAAGTGCCGTCTATATGTCTACTATGCTTGCTTGAATTAGCACAAATCAGGATTACGATACTCTTGAACGTATCAATATCCAAATTAGCTTACATTAATGCTGACGGGGAAGTTTACTTCGTTTTGCTTTACGACACGACCGTATAATTATTCTACACATCGGTCAATGCCTATTTTTAAACAAGGGGGAGAATAATAAATTCTAGTTACGAAAATTAATCTACGGTGACGAGGAAAACGTTGAAAAACATCTTGTAAGGAATAATCAAAAAACTTTTTGGTATAATTGAAAATGATGTGTAAACTATGCACGGGTAACTGGAGAATAATCTACTGCACTGCATCTATAATTTTAACGAAAACAAGTTCCATTTAAATAATAGTTTATGTAATTAACTTCACATTGTCTATTTTGGTTTCATTTAATACATATGTTAAAATACAGGATTACATCAACTTTCTTTATGCATTTTCAAAGACACTTGCAAACATGTTATAATTTAGAATTTAATCATCACACGCTCCAGCAGTAAATGTCATATCTGTTGGAAAACAAGTTACATTTATACCTTTACAATTTGAACTAAAATTGCATTTACACAATAAAATAAGTTCATAATACAGAACCAAGGGGGCTTACCCAGAACTATCTAATATTCCTTCGTACAAAATGTTTGCTAAAGTTTGAGTGGGTAATTCCAAAGAGAGCACGATTACGATTTCGTCGCATAAATTAATAAAATTAGCACTAAAGATCAGACATTACCAATGCAATCGATATCGATACAATACATATTTTATGGTTTATAATACATACCCCTCCTCCAGAAACTGGTTTCATCTCGTGTAAAGCCGCAGGGTTTCCCGAATCCTCTGCCAGAGCGCAATGTGCGACCAAGGCAGCTACTATAAATACAACAGATAACTTACGAAGCATGGTAAAATTTATCTTGGAAATTGGTTTTGATTTCCTTTGAAAAGAGGTTCCTTAAATATTTCTCCAGAGAAAATCCCAAAACTATATATGCTCGAAGAGAATGAATAAGTTGACGTATTTATACACGATTTGCATTCACACCTAAATATGAACATGAACACCTACGCATCATGTAAAAGTCGTTAAATATTAAGTATACTCTATGGGATATTCTGATTAGCAAATTTGGCGACGATAATCATTGTTTTGATATTTGCACACGATTAAGGTGCTAAATATTGTCATTTACTATCAGTTGGCTAACTACTGATAACAAATTCATCCTTCAAAAATCATGAATATCTTTAGCATTTGAAGTGCACAATCATGGAAATATTGGTGTGGGCTTTGGTATAAAATAGAAAAACATCATGTAGCTCGGGCCACGGAACCCCTTCCATGATTCCAATGATGTATGAGTTAATCTTTACATTACGGAGTGCGAGTAATATTTCGGATTTACTCATCAATTTGAGTGACCTGCATAAAACTACTTGGTAATCTACGGAAGATGCCATATGTTAAAACAAAACTTTGTGAACATTACCATACGTTTATGGCTCTCGTCGTATTTCATATCCATCGAAGAGCCTTACCCACTTAAGATTTTTGACAGAGCCGATCACTCCCCTTTTCTTTAACTTTTCCACACCATTATTCATTATGCATTTTCTGGATATAATTGCCCAACCCTCACATGAATAAATGCCGTTTGCGTCATATTTATAAATGCACCTTGAAGTATTTTGTCGAGCCCATATGCAAAATTTTTTTGGAAAATAAAGTCGCAAACAAGTTTCATTACGTCTAAAGCTGTGCATGAGACACGACATCGCATTTAAATTTAATGCAAAGGTGAGACTGGCGAACAAACTTGACTAATCGCAAATACGAATCCTCTTGAAAGGATGCATGAAATGGTAGTGCACACATTCACGCAAAACTGGATGGAGTCGATGGAGATCCCCAAAACACCCAAGTCATTTAACTGTCATCATGACCCTGTACTTTGTTGGACCATAAGCATGATGTACCTGCTAAAACTCACGTAAAATCAAGATGTGTTGACGTAAGTACGTTCAGATATCGAAGCATAAGAAGAAGACAACTTCTCAGAATCTAGATTACAAGGACAGAACCAATTGGATATTTCCTACTTACATATACATACATACATATTACATATTTACTATAGTATGCATTTTCTACCACCAACAAATTGTTTTCCTCTTTTTTTCAGCGCTATATGTCTACGACATTTGTTTGCAAATATAAAATAACAATGCTGTTTATGTATTTCATATTCGTAATGAATATAAGCAGGTATACTGATGATAAAACATGGATAATAATTTCAGTTTGTTCTGCTCATTGAATGCTTGTATTCCGTGACAGAGCTGCGTTTCAATGTAATTTCCACTAATGACCATTCAAACCATGACTCAACTCTACCAACACTTGTCTTGCTTGATTGAAGTCAAGTTCATGGACTGTGCTCACGTTCACTTGGACACATAGACACCGCTGTGTAAAAAGTACCTGTGTGCATAGTAAGTGTAAAATTGTCTTAAATCATTCAGAAAATAAAATGCTATTGCTGCTAATAATTCCATAATGTATGATGAGAAAAACAAAACAGCCATGACGCATGAGAAACTACCTTTTGGCTGGATAATGTGCATATGAGATTCGCATTGTTTGAGAATACAAACTGAGCTCTTGTACTCGAGCGTTACCAAAGCTCTAACACCCCACTTCAGTCTGACTGGATAAATAGAACTGTATGCATTATACATTTTAAGCAGTAATCGAGTATAATCTTATTGTATCTTGCTAGGTATACTGAACCATTAAAGCGGTGTACTCGAGTCTTGAGATTTGTAATTAAAATATATTAACCCTCCATACAAAGTGACAGAATCCAATCGTAGGACACCCCGAAATAAATAAGCCAAGAGAATCGATCAGGCTTCAAGAAACTCGTCAATAAATATTATTGACGAACTGAACAAGCATGGCAAGACTTTTAGTTAGCTGTTTCTTTGTTTTCGGCATTGCCGTCTCTGGTAATTTATTGTGATCAAAGTGTCAAAAATTTTAACATTGCAAAATCACGATTTATATTGAATGTTCTTCCACAGTCTGTGCGGAATCTTCTTTTGCCGGCTCATCCGTCACTTCAGACTCGAGTGGAACCCGCTCAGTTCTAGTGTCAGGAAGAAATGGCGTGGTACAGACAAGATTCGGAAATGGTAATTCCGGAGTTTCTGTAGGATCTTCGTCTGGTTCTGGAGGTACTTATGCTTCCAGTGGGGGTGGTGTAGGAGCATTCGCAGGACCAGCTGGAGCGTATGCAGGGCCTGGAGGAGCATATGCTGGCACTGGATCGTTTGGATTTCCATATGGAGGAGGATCTTACGCTTCATCATCTGCTGGAGATGGATATTATCCACAATATCCATATGATCCTTATGCATATGGCGGAGGATTTGGGAATGGGGCTGGAGTTTACTCGAGCAGTGACTCGAATGGCATACAAACTCGATTTGCAAATGTTGGCCCAGGAGGGCAAGCTACTATCGTGGAGCAAAACGGAGATGAGCCGCCGAGGGTGTATACTTATCGAGGTTCAAGATCCAATTCCCAAAACAACAATCACAATTGAATCCTTTCATGCAGTCTAAATATAAAGCAAAACTCATTCCTATTTAAACATTTTTGTTTTACTGATATTGATAAATAAATAAACAAAATATTACGCCTAGTTGAAACAAAATTTCATACCTTAATATTGCATCTTTAGTTGCATTTTGATATAATTTAAGTATTATGAAAGAATTAATCTACGACTGTCCATTTATTTCCCCCGCTCTAAAATTGCCATCATAAATTGCTTACGTATACAAAGCATAATACTAAAGACTTAAATATTATCTGCGGACGAAGGGAAGATTCTGCGGACACTTTGGTAGAAATTATTTGCGGACTACAAATTTGTCTAAAAAATGTCTAAAAATAGAAAAGTA
>JAHZNA010005018.1:0-11633 GCA_027743935.1 Sinodicranocentrus sp. ZH6 | reverse complement strand
ATTTTTTTCATCGGATTCTTTTTCCTCATATTAAAGTGCACCTGAGTACAAATTTTCAGCCAAATATCTTTCAGCCCCCCCATTGACTGGATAGGTCTTTAGACTCTGCATACATGACATTTTCTAATATTTCGCTTCCATTATTCTGATACGTATCTTGAGCATGCAAACACGGAAGAATGATGTGACGGAGAAAGCTTTTGTGACTGACAGTAAACTTACCAAAACGGGATTTTGTGATCGCCACGTTGTCCCAACGGGAATACCTTAGCATGCGCTGAATCGCTAATATCACATCAGAAATTTGAGGTTTCAGGGAGATCACTCCAGGATTCTGTGTTGCATGCTAAATGAGCAAGAAAAATGTGCTATTATCACGAAATGTGATGGGATCTGTGGTTCAGTCACTCCCAAACATTATTTAAACACACAAAGAACACTCATCATCATTTACATGTGTACAATGTACTTCCTTCCTAATGCGTGTGTATATTTTCATGTTTCGAGACGCTTGTCATTGTTCTGGTAGACATTGTTGCCATTATGGACTGCACACTCCACTAAAGTGTTTAATGACGCGTTACAAAATAGTTTGTCTTGAAGTCTTGAATTAAGCATTTGCGTCTTTCTGAATTCAAGAATTTCCCTAAGTCTCGTCTCTTTTCATTTTAGGGAAAGTTTTCTTTTTGAGAAAAACGAAGTGGAATTGGAAAAGAAGCGGAAAGAAACGAAATGACGTTCTTGTACTCAACTCCTTCGGGGATATAAACAATCTATTAGACTTAACACATAAGCTTTTCTTGAAGAGAGAGACGATGATGATACCCTTTTTTCCCGATGCATGTTTTCACGTGTTGAGGAGAGGAACGTACCTGGGAACAAGTCCAAGAAATGAACTGCTTTCTGTTAGAGCGACTGAAAGTGGTAGCTGTAGGACATAAATGCGGCTCCAACGATGCAATCATTTTCCCATCAGGATCAGAGTGTGCGATAGAAATAAATTTCAGTAGGCCTTTACTCCCATCACAGATTTCTGGTGGGAACGCAAGCCATAACACAATATATTAGAATGTTTACCAAAGCTTTCTCTCACGTTTGGTAATGAACCCCTGTTGTACTGTTGAGAGGATTCTTGACGAGAAAAATAAGTCGGTAAATAAATTCCAGAGTCTGTCTTAAAATACGTGGAATTTCCCTCTGAATAATAATTACGTCTGCTTTCAATTGCGAGTACTTTTGATAGAAGTAAATGTTTTTTTTATTTCTCTAAAAGCACTTTCGGATGGAAACGTCATTCAAATAATCATCATTTTGATTAATTTTCCATGTCGTGCTAAAAGCTTTGTTAAAAACAGATACTTCTGACGAATTGAGTTCTTCGCCCGGGGAAAATGGGAAAAATGAATTGCGAAACTCTGTAAACTCTAACTATAAACGTGGGCGTGCTAGATGGAGAAATCGCTTTCATTCTTCTTACCTTTCCTGTCAATGATATTAAGAACGATATGGGTCTGCTCCTCCCGAATCCCAAGGTGCACCATGCTTCGGATCCATGTTAGATTGAAAGTGTCAGGTAAATTGCAAATTTCAGGAAGAACCACGTGAAAGTCAGAATGGCAGCCGTGGTGACCACAGACGATGATCAGTCCTAGTAAAACCAACGTCCATCGCCGTTCAATTCCTTCTCCCACATTTTGAACTACTGGATGCATTGATGTGATCGCATCAGTAGTTGTGACCTACGCATTTGAATAAGATTAGAGTTAACTTTAAATGGATGGTTGAAAGTAGATGTGGCCAAGAGGAGTGAGATTGGCTTTAGGCACAACCCTTTCCAAAACTCTAGGTACAAAATGCCCTCCAGCTCATTATATATAATGATGAATTGCATACATCTAGGGAGTGATTTGGAAAACATCTCAAAAGTGCTCAAAAAAGCCTTTGTCAGGATGGAATGCAGAGGCTATAACGGATGTACGGTGGGAGGGTGTAGGACATGCAAATTAAAAACTCTTTACACGCATCTCTCCTCTGATGTGCTTATCAAGCATTGTGGAAAGTTTTGTTATTCATCGCATTACGAATAGTTATGGTTGTACAGCATGCATGAGAGTTTCAGTCTGATGGTATGTTCGGTACATGAGAAGCAAGCACGAAGGAAAGAAACTACTCAACCGGAATAAAAATGATATCCCTTTGAAGCTATTATTCAAATGGATCTCGTATCGAAAATGGAAATCTTCCAAAATGTCGAGTTTAATATATGTGCATTTCCTAGTTTCTACTATGGGCAGTTTGGAGTAGGTGCTAGTTTAATGTCTAGTATATACCCGAAACCATTACATTTTCGATTCTAGATGGATGTTTTCTGATTGCAAATTGAAGAATGAGAAAGAAAAGTTGGAATAGCTATCCATCCTGATGTTGACCAGGAACTGAGTCTGAACAAGTCTATTCCAATTTTGCTTGCTCATTGAATAGCCTTGAGAGCGAGGTTTGGAAAAGAATTTAGTAGTTTCTCCATGTTTCTTTGCTACTTTCATGCTTGTTGTCTAAATTAAGAATACGAAGGGTGCCAATCAGGAGCTATCGAAGTTATTGAATTAATTCAAGATGGTGCTCAATGTTTTACTGCGTGAATGAATGTTGTTGGTTGTTTGAGAAGCTCATGGTCATTCTGGTAAGCGAGTGAGAAGGCTTATTCAATGACTCCTTCAATTTGGTGCTAAATTGAATAGAGTTTAAACGAGATTTGGTTTGATATATGTTAATATTTAATAGTTTAAAGTGCGCATATCTGTCAATGGCTCATTTGCAAGGATTCTAACGAGCTCTGAGGACATGAATATGTGATGAAAATTTAAAATGGTGCATGGTTCATTTATGGCTAAAAGTTGCTCAGCCCTTAGGCTACGGGAAAGACGTAGTATGTGGGTTTTCCTGATTGTGTTTATTCAACTAAAAACGAAAGACAATTTGAATGTATTTCATTGTGCTCTCTCATTCATACTCATTTATCCTCAGGAAGCAGAGCAAAACACGTTCTACGAAATCTAAAACAAAATGAAAAGTACTAATACCCTTAACAGGATAGGATACATATATGAATATTATTCCATGAGATACGTAGGTTCGTGACATTATAACTTTTTACAAGAACCTCAAATTAACAAAATGTTGATGATATTTGTCAAGTGAAGTATTCAAAATAATTTCTTTTGACTTTGGCAGCTTTGTGTCATCATAAAATGAGTTCTCTCTATTATCAAAACAATAAATGTAGCAAATGACTTCACAATAAACAAATTAGTGAATCTACTCTTTTACATGAGTGGAACAGCCATTATAATTCTGAAAAACATAAAAGCATTAAAAAATGTCTGACATTTAATACTTTCTCTAAAGAAATTGTCATTTCCATAAGTCACGCTTACTTGTATGGAAAGGGCTACTACCTAATGGAAAACTTGTGGGATTTCCTATTCCTTTTCTTAAAATGAAAGAAAACTGACAAAATTTCCTCTCGGGACCTATAAGGTCAACCACTGTCTACTGAATAAAATGCTCCGACAAGTTGCAAATATACTAGAGCCCATATGGCTGTTGGCGGGGTATATGGAATATTCTAGATTTGCTGAACAGGCCAACGTCTCAAGATTTTTTTCTCGTTTTAGACGAATGGCAAGTATAAAAAGAAAAACTCTTAAAAGAAAGGAAACTTTTCCCCTATTTCTGTCTTTCACAATCCTCGTCATATCTATTGAATTGGGGAAAGACAATAATAAGATAGTTTGAAATTGACTAAAGAGGACAATATCTTCAACATATATTTGAGACAATCATAATAGAAGCAGAGAAAAAGAACAAAAAAAGTAGTCTCGGTCTGGATTTGGTTCATGATAAAGACCGTGATAATAGCGTAACGATGATGATCTTGATAGGAGGATGACGACTACGACGTGGTTTGATGGCAAAATATGTGATAGACCACAATGGTTCATAGGTCTCCCAAAATGTTCCAGGGGATGGCTAATATCCCTCGTAACACGTACATTTTGTGGGATGAGTATAGTAATAACCAGAGAAAGTCCTAGCGTTGGATGATGATGATAATACAAATGACACAAGAAGAGACTCCGTTGACAGTTCAGTTAATTAGAGGATTACAGAGTCCACTTTATCTCTGCCATAATGAGACTCGTGTCAGCTGCAGAAGAGGCAAATAAAGGCAAACTCTTCTACTTTTAGCTTTAGCAATACATGTGAGTGTGTGCGTGTGTGTGCAATGGGAGACTGGCAATATGTCGTATTTTCGCAAGTTCTCTTTCACTCTTCATCGAAAAAGGCTAAGACTTAATGCATGCTCTTTGGATCCTTGTACAACTCTGCTTTATGATGATGACAGTGCAGCTGATGCCTCGCCTGGTCGAGATGATATGAACTGAGAAAAAAAATTGTGTTTGCTGTTGTATGTATGGGTGGGAGGAGGCTTTAAAAGATCCTAGATGTTCTCTCTATTGCCTTCACATGTGTTCCTCCTTTTTCTAATCACACAATAGAGGTTTGATTCCTTTTGTGAAACGGCTCCCTTCTGCATGATTTGCCTTAATAATATGCTTGCTTGAAAAAGGTTGGATGCCAAGTGATAGGGGAAAACCTCTCGTATGTGTGTATTCCCCTCTAAAATGCTTTTCTCTAGTCATGCAAGATGATTGTGAACGTTATGGAAGATGTGCTACATGGCAAGCTTGCTTTTAACTTCATACCGAGATTGTTTCATGCTATCGTGGTTTTGATTCCATCAGTTTCGTGGGATGGATTTACGGTTTCACGTTCGAGGTCATGTTCCTCCACAAAAATTTCAAATCATTTTAGTGCATGAACTCTCTCAAGAAGACCAGACAAGAGGGTCATTGTACCTCTCTAAATGAAATCTAATTTGCACCATTGCAAAATATTTGAATAGCCTTGAAGGGAAAAAACACGCAGGAAGATAAGGACAATGCAAATGACATGATTTGTACCTCACTTGGGCGAGCTGGATTTCACACTTGAATAATCTCAAAATGCAGTCGGAACCTTGAGAAAAAGAGGAATCGGAGAGAAACTTTCTTACTCTAAGATTTCACTCGTGGTATGCTTGGAATTTCTTGAATAGCACACTTGCAACACTTGAAGCACTCAAGCACACTGCTACAAGTTGGCTAGATAAAGAAATAAAGAGACAAAGAATAATAATTATAAAATGGTCGGATTCAACAAAGGTTGAAAGTCCCTTTTCTTCTTGGGAAGCATTAACTCGGAAATATTTTTTTTCAACCCTTAATATATCAAGGAGAAAGTCAAGTTTCACCTCAAAAAGCCGTAAGCACACTGATCTGGAACAAGGAACGACCGCAGATATGAATACTAGGAGAGAGCGAAGAATGGGTAAAAGTGAAAGGATGCTGGGATGGAAAAAATGGTTTAGCAAAAGGAGTCTCTGTTTCTGGCTCCACGCAAGGTTCTGGCTTTCTTCTCCTCCGTCTCACTGCTCCACATCTCTACTGACTGTGAACACATGCACAGGTTAGGATAGAAAGAAGAAAAAATAGTGTTTTCCTCTACATCCATATCCAGTGATTATGGCCGACTATGTAGCGTTGTTGCATTGCATTGTGGGAGACAGGCTACGGCTGCTACTGGAGAACACTGGCTTTACTATCTCCCACGTCAGCTCCTCCTGTCTTCTCTCAAGTTGAGAAGAGCAGAGAGAGAGGAGATGGAAAAGTATTCTTGGGTTGCCTACTCTCTTCCGTTCATAACAAAGGCATGTGGGGAGGATTTGTGAAAAAGTCCATATATATGAATATATAGTTGATTTTGGGCCCAGCATTTTCCTGACTCTTGCGGGAGAAGAGAGAGAGAAAAACAAACTGTTGGAATGAGATCCGCAACCAGGGCTAAACTCCTTTCCTTGATACTCACTCTGGTTGCTTTTTTCCTGCTCTTTGTTGTACCCTCCTTTAGCGTTGCTTACACCCTCTAAACTCTTAAAACCTTCCGTGTATTGTATGTCAGTGGGTGTATAGGTATATCCACTAACCATTCTCCATTTACTGCTAACACGGGATTTTACTCTCCTTCAACACCATCAATTGCAAAAAAGGTTGTTGTGCTGTTGGTTTACTAGAAAAAAGTGAAATTGAAGGTTTCATGAAAGATGTTAGGCTCGCACAAGGTATACGTGTGGTGGTGCGACACTTTTGTGTCAAAAAGTAAAAAAAAAGTAGGTTTCCTTTAGTTGTTACAAGGATAGAAAAAATAAAGTATTATTGTCCTAGTGCTCCTTCTCCAGAGCGTAATCCTGCATTATGTAGATACACGATATTACTCTTTTTCGGACAGAAAATGGGAGAGAAAAAAATTCTCTGCAAACTCTTGTACTCATCAACTCTTGTCTTCCTCTGTTTGGCATCATTTGCTCAACTCTGACTCCCTTCCATTCGGAACAATATGCCACTTTAGTTTCTAACCTGGAGTCCAGTGTTATCTCTGGTGCGTAGTGTTTCCAGTTGATGGCTGAACTGTGGTGTTAACAAAGCCGAAATGTTTTTGCTGTTGTACTTTTTACTATTTTTGCTTGTTGGTTGCTTTACCTATTAGGAAGCTTTGCACTTTTCCCTGTACTCTATCAAAAAGTATAGCAATTAAAGGAAATTGGAGTTGGAGAGATTTTAAACTTTTAATACGACTCGGGATAGAGGGATTTTCTTAAAATAAGTGTAGAATTTAGTAGAAAACCCAGTGAAAAGAAGAATGGAATGGAAAAGTTGCTGGGTGATGTTGCATTAGGTTATTATAATTTTATATTTTCTGTTTTCTGAAGAGGCTCTTGAAAAACTGACTAGGCTTATAAGTAAAATGCTAACTAGGATTTTTGATTGGGTACGTGCAGTGGAGAGAAACTAATTTGTCAGCGTTCCATTCCTCCATATCATCATTTGAGCAGCGATAATAGGATTTCATTTTGTATAAAAAAGGATCTCAAGATTACTTTTACTGTGATTGAAAAAGATGCAAGAATGCTCAAGAAAACTTGTATGAGTTGAAATCTTGAGATTTGGGTCGATAAAAAATGTATCGCATATTTGTGAGAAACTCATGCTTTGGGTAAAAAATATATCTAAAATTATTGTTACTCCATAGCCATTATTATTTTGGAGGGTGGAGGGATTGTAAGGTGGTCTCGTCTCATACGAGCTGGATCGAGATCGAGCTGAAACTCTTCAGTCATACTATGCGTATTTTAGGTACAATTTTCTAAATAGAATTTTAGGCAGGTTCGTGTTTCATCAGAGTCCATTTTATGAATGTACTACGATATAATAAAATTGAAAATCATTTCTTCAATCTATATTCTATATTAATTTTTTATTATTATTCTGTCCTGATTTAGCAATATCTATTAACCCCAAATTATATGTTTTATACAGTACATACTTGACCTTGTAAGTCACTTTCTTAAGTTGTTAATGTATACTTGTAGAAATGATTTTACGAAGGTGAGCTGTACTAGGAGCACATTAAGATTAATCATTCGGATAACGTTCTATATTATAGGTGCCCTACGGCAAATGACATGCGCTATCAAAACAAATGCAATTTGTTTCCCCGGTACATTTTCCATTATAGTATTAACAGAAAATGTGAACCCAAAGTAGCTGGATATGTTAGCATAACTTCATGTATTAGAAATAGGAATTAAGCTAATCCTAGCCCTGAGTATTCCTGATAAAAATCACAATTTAAATATCAGATCGGGATATTTGAATTAAAAATATGATAAATGTAATGTTTTCGCAAACTGATGGCACTTTTTAATCATTTAAACTTTCAACTTTACCATTTTCCAATAATTATATGCAGCCTACAACTTTTTTCTGATTTTGTTGTGTTATGTTGTGATTGTTACATTTAATCTTATCGGGCAAATAATTGCTATTTAAGAAGTGGAAACTTTTTAGGTGCGCCACTTGATGCATGTAGGCTACTCGCCATTGTGATTTAAAAATAAAAAAGCTTTCAAGGAAGTTGGTGTGGCGTTCACCGATGTTCTTCCTGTGGTCGCGTGACTTTTTCAAATCAAAACATTGACAATCATTCGATTCATTTTGCGTAACGTAGTATTTTTACCAAAATAAATTCAAATCCCTGCTATTTTTATAGAATTACTAACCACGGAGCCACAATCAAAAAAAAATCCGTATTGTTCCGTATTGGAAGACAGCCAAAGCCAATCAATCGTAAAAGTATAAAAATAACTTGAATTGAGACTGTCACCATCAATCAAATCAGAATCGAATGTATATAATGATTACCATTACTAATGTGAATAAAAAATCATTCTAGGAAGCGATTGAATTTCACTTTTTCAAACAATAGCGGAAGCTTGTAAATTATTATGTATTCTATTGTATTCATTTTACTTGATATAGTATTTATAAATACATTCGCTCAAACTTGAGGATTGAGGATGCTTCAGCAACACTGATGATAAAGTCAGAAAATCATCAATTATAATGAGCATTATATTTAAAACTTTTGATCGCAAAGGGAAAGACTTACAATGACATATATGCTCATCACTCATGGAGAAATGTTTATCTCGAATTAATTTGAATAGTATTTCCCTCTAATTGCACGATTTGTTTGTAAAAGTTGACAGAATAGTAATGAATCTTCACAAAATACTCAACAATCATACTTTCTTCATTCAATTCTCCTATTTTATTTATTGCCTGCAGCCCTTTCGATTTTGATCTATCTTATTTCATTTAGAGTTTACTACATGTCAATTTCCCTTAAATAATTGTCATGCAATTAAAATACGTTTGTAATGACTTTTTATGACGGTACGTCACATAATAGCACTATGCCACCATAAACGAAAAAAAAACTTTCGCTGTTGATCCCCTCAACACGAGTCGACACATGTTTTGCTATTTGTGCATCGCAAAATATCTCACTATGCGATCTCACGATCATAAAAGATATGATAGCAAGAATGGAAACTTGTTTAAAAGTCGTAATAATCATATGCATTACATACTCATGAAATAGTTATGGTATCATTCATTAGACATTTACTATGAAAAGTCAAAGATAAAAAATCTAGTTCTGCAACAATGAGTTCCTTTCTGCCTAGCGAGGGGAGTGTGTGTGAATAAATGCTTCCCTATAGCATTACAAAGGGAAACTGTAAGCCGACTACATCCATCTAATCTTGTAACAATAATCGTGACTAATGAATATGATTGCAATCTGTCATTTTTTATTTCTGTGAACATTGTCAATGAACAAGTTCACTTTTCAATCGAATGATAATCCTACAATATAATATTTCATTTGTTTTTTTTCTCATAAATTTCTTCGCGTCGAGTGTTAATGACCTATTCTTTATGCTTCGTTTGTTTTACAATTGGCAACATTAACTTGCTAATTTCCTATGACTTAAGAAGATTACGAGTGCCGTTCGCTTATATAAAAACATTGTAATGAATTAGATCATAGTTTAGTAACAAAACGGAAGTTGATCTCAAACAACCTCACGTGCATGAAGCTCCTCTCAGCTTCAAAAAATCAAAACATTCAGTTTGTCAAATCACTTATCCACCTCTCAGCTACATATTTTCACGCACAATGTGTGTCAGTAGAGTGAACCTGGTAACTTGTGCATTATGTGCTCTCACATTCCTCCAGCTAATTGGCCGAATTCAGTCTTTGAAGGTGATGGAGCTAATGGCTCCGTATAAAGTTCGCAGTGCAGCAAACGGATTTTTCATGACGGCAAGTCAGCAAGGGATTTTAGGATTAAAAACTGGCTCAGTGACAACACAACCATATTTGAATCGTCGGGAACAACAATGGACGCTTACGTGGGATCCATCCATGGATGACAACCATGACGGCTACCGGCTAGAGTCGAGAATGGAGTACCTTAATCAAGTTACCACATTTTACCCGGATGGGAGCACTATTGCAATGCCCAACATTTGGGAAGTTATTGAGCTTCAGGGTGGAGCGAGAATGTTTAGAAATAAGAGGACAAGAAGATGTCTTCAGGTTTTGAAGTCAAAACCAGACATCGTTGAAAGGACCTGTTCTATCCAGAATCGTTTTCAACACTGGCTCTTGGAACAACTAGACTTGGACAAGAAAATCGGACAGAGACGCTACCATCTCAGAAATCAGTTGCCTATGCATGATCACATTTTTGTAGACGATTCCTTCGAGGAATATTAACCTTAAGTTGCTTTAATTTAGTGATTACACAAAATATAAATTATTTTTATACACAATTGTTAAACTTGTTCTTGCTCTATCATATACAAATGTACTGAATACTGAGCACTAATTAAACAATGCAGAGTTACACTTTGCTCCAATATTTCAATATAATATCACTTCCCTTCTCCCCAATCATGATCGTTGGTGCATTAAGGTTCGCATTGGTAATAGTTGGCATCACTGAGGCATCCACAACTCGAAGATTTTTTGCCCCTAAAACCCTATAAGATTTTTTTGTAACACATGATTGCACTGAAGAAAACTCATAACATGAATTTCACACAAAGGTGCAGATTACCTCAACTCAGGATCAACCACAGCGAGAGGATCATTAGCTGCACCTGCACGAGCTGTGCAACATGGATGATACACAGTCAAGGTGTAATGCCGAATATAGCATTCCCAGTATGCATCAGTTCGCAAATCGTGAGATTCGCATCCAGGTAGCTTTGTAGGTACAAGTTGTGCACCTAGCTTCCCGAAAGCGGTTGTATTTTCATATATTTTCATCCCCATTTTAATACCTACACATACACAATTTTCATTTAATCCTTCAACAGCTTTAGTTCAATGCAAAGCTCAAGAATAAAAAAGCAAGTCTCTAAAAGCTGAGAGCTACCTTCGAGCATGTTTTGAACGTCATGTGGATGACTAAGGTATTTAGGATTGATATGGGGATATTCAAATTCATCCCTGGTTTTCAGTTTAATCTCCCCAATACTCTTGACCCGACCTAAGTTTACAGTGAAAAAGTACGCATCCCTCCCCACATATGGAGCGTAATATCGTTCCATTGTGTTGTCCTTGAAATTGAAAACGTCATCCAGATCCTTTCCAAATGTCGAGTGTACACCAACTCCCACATGGTTCAAGTAGATATCAGGGTAGCTGTCGTTTACTAAAGAGCTGGAGAAGAAGCCTGCTCCTCCAATACCAGAAATTGAGACAATGGGACCTTGTGAGAAAAAATAACCTTGCATTCCATGGATGCACAGATGGATCGAAAAATCTTTTTACATGGAATAAAATACACCCTTTTCTGTTTCACTAACCAGTTCCATTTCGGAAATAGTCAACCAGAGTCCTTATGTTAGTGTCACGATCTAAAATATATGACACTGTCTGGTTCAGAAGGAAAGGGCCAATCACTGCAAAAATGTGGTCTTGCAAGTTTTGCCCTACTGGTAGATTGATTTTCGGCTCAATCTTGAAATTTTAATTAAAATAGACACTACGCAAAACTGTAAAATAGAAAAATCCTAGAGTTGAAGGTTCTTCTAGAAGACTTACTCCCAATTTAATAA
>JAHZNA010005017.1:0-16325 GCA_027743935.1 Sinodicranocentrus sp. ZH6 | reverse complement strand
AGAAATCATACTCAACCAAAAGCCAGCTGGAGAAAAGCTTATGAAAGAAGTCAGGAAAACAGAACTTGATTTTTAGATTGAATTTATCAAAAGAACACAAATAAAATTTGAATTTATGAGGAAGAAATTAAAAACAATATCGGGAAATGCTCGCATGTGGACAACATTTACAAGAAAACTATAAACTCTAACAAGCTGATCTGATTGGAATTGGAGAAGGTGTGAGTTAAAATTAATCTTCTGTTTATCCCAAGTTTTAAAAATTGTTTATTTTAAGAAAGTTTATTCCTAAAATTAATATGCATTCCGTTTCAGCTTCTGAAAATTCACAATCATCTACCCTCGCTTTTTAGACTTCACAATCAACCAAACGCTGACTGTTAGGTCACAACCAGTCGGAGTAGCTGATTCAAGGAGCGAGGAAAACTGTGGATAAAATTTTTCGATTAAATTTATTACATGTGAAATACACAAATATCGTTAGGATTTATGGGAGAGAAATGATGAACAATATTGTCAATGATATGATAAGCGTCGAAACGGACATACATACTGAAGGATATAAATAATATCTGGTGAATATGCTGTGACTCTCAAGTCAGCAGATAACCTTCAACCATCGCCATCTCACCACATTAGCCAACAAAAATGATACGAACTGGTCATTAATCAAAACAAAACATTTTTAGCTCATGCTCATTCATCTCAAGATTTTTACTTGCATGTGAACTTCAATCCCTCTCCAGCTAAATACCTACTCAGAAAAATATATAATTATTCCTTAATAAGAATTTTCAATAACAATGTTACAATCTATGAAGTGGAATTTACAAATTTAGCAGTTATTATAATATTCCTTTCACATAGGAAAATACACTTGACCAAACCCGAATTAAGGGAAAGGGGAATTTGCATTAAATTGTATTGTGATAAGAATACTAATATATTGAACTTGTTACTTATTTCACTTTGTCAGTTTGCATCCAAACGTTGCTGCAAATTCTTTCGATCGTTTTAAAGGCATTGTAGCTCGGGTATTGCCAGGGCTGTGGGCATCAGTCGAAAAATCATCGTATTGATCCTGGACGTCCTTTTTGTCACACCACATCTAGATTTAAGGTCATCAATAAAGTTATCAAGTTGTTAGGATTATTTTCATGTTGAATATTGCCTTAGTCTATTACGTTTGCATATTTCATGTAAAAGAGCTTTTGTGGAGTGAAGGATTTTAGTCCAGGTAGGATTTTCTCTTTCTCACCGACCGCTGCCAGTCCCTTCAAGTACGCTTGATAAGAGTTGTAGCTAATGTAGATACCAAAGGCGTCGGCAATGTCTTCATTCAATGTTCGATTTGCATTAATCGTTTCTATGTCTGTATCCGAGATCTGATGTGGGTTGTCACGGTAGTCTTTAAACATCTCCTCGAGTGCCTTATTGTACTTCTGGATGCTAACAGCATCCCAGAATTCACCTGGTTTTCCGTCTTTATCATATTGTCGCCCTAAATTTTCAGGATATCATCAAACTTATATGTATATACAAACGAAAATTATTCAAATGCTTAGTCGACCTATTTTTAATTTTACTGTGTCCCTTACCACTTTGATCATAACTGTGTCCAATTTCGTGAGCCAGAACTGTTCCAATGCCCCCAAAGTTCATGAAACTACACAAACAACCATTTTATGTAACAGTGTCAAAAATTACTGACTTTATCATTCAAAACTAATTCAGAGTTTTCTTACCCTGGTCTTCCAACAACAAAAATAGGGGATTGCGTGATACCTCCTTCGATTCCTGATTCAGACAAATATTTAGATGGTACAAGTTTATTTGACAGATATTAAAAAGCATTTTATTTATATTAAACACTTGTAATATACAAACTTACGAGCGTTGTTCACCATTGGATGAAACTGAGCATTAGCAGTTCCTAGAAAGTGACTCCATTCCAGATCATAGCTACAATCACAAATATATCAACTTTGAATCTTTAAACAGTCGCCAAAAAAATGAAAAGCATTTCCCATGAAAATATCTTTTTAAATCTTACAAATTTAATCCTTGAACATATCCTAATCGAGCATGATCAGCAAGCTTCTTGTAGAAAGATGCTTTTGTTGGAACCACCCAACTCATCACGTTAATGAAATTAAGTGGATATGAGCTCGAGTTATCAGTTGACGCTTTCAGCTACAAGATTAATGTCACATAAGTCGCATGACAGGAGTGCTTCAAGTATAAGTAGCACGAATAATGAATATTAGTTCATATAAATACTTACTCCACTGTAAAATTCTTGAAGTTTCTTGGAATCTCTTGTCCAATCAGGTTGAGTGTAAAATGTTCTCATGTGGTTAACTTTGTCCCTTAAAAATTTTCGTGTACTTTTTTCCATCCATTTAGTGTCATCTATCATAACTTTGAACCCTTGTTTAATTTTAGCCATCATGTCTTCAAGCTACGATAGATAAAATAAATTAGGAAAAATTGCAGAATTTGAGACTAACGTAAATTAGAGCATGATTGGAATAAGATATATTTTCCAATGCTTACGGCTGGGGTCGTTTTGGCATCGTCATAATGAGCCTTTAAAAAAGACTTTCCCAACGAGTAGCCAAATATTTCTGTCGTCCTCCTCAAACAATTAATCTCTCTTGATCTATTTATAGTTAAAGAGAACATCAGTAATTCTGTACATTAATGTATGCATAATTATGCAACATATTTTACTAGACATACCCAGATTGCTCCTGACAACTGAACGAGCTTAAATCATCTAATAAAGTTGTCGACTCTTGGAGAAGGGTAGAGACGAGATGGAAGTGAAGAGCGTTAGATAAATCCAAAGTTGAATCTTGTAAATATCCCATATTAACCTGAAAAGCTATGTTCTTAGCTTTATTCAACAGCACGGATATTCGTGTCGAGTTGGTCACTTTTAGACTGCTTCCGGCATAGATGTCTTGGAAAAATTTGAGCCATTTAAGGTGGTAGGTACCACCATACAAATAGCTTTCAGTTGCATTTTGAAACTCTTTAATTGTCATAATTTGTGGTTCTTCTTCGCCGGATGCGTAAGTAGTCAGTAAATTTGCGAATGCCACCATTCCGTCAGTATGCTCAGTTCTAGCAGGTTTTCGAAGTCCGGATTTCTTCTGAAAGCGTTTCAGCATTGTCGTCATATCTGCATCGCTTTGAGAGAAAGAGGTTTTCCCTATCTGAAGCTGTTAAATTTAAACAAGACCAAACTCGGGTTAGTTCCTCTCCAGAAACTTTCATTCATATTTTTATTTAAACAAACATACCGAAATTGGAGCATTTGCATCGCTAGTCGTTTCAACTTTAAACAGAAATGGAACATAGTTGTGTCTTTCAATTCTGTTCATGTCTGCCACCATATTCATCCAGTTAAACTTTTTGCGAGGATCACGATTCGTTAACATGGGCCATCCTCCATATTTATCTTGGGTGTACTTGAGAATGTCCTTTACGTCTTGCTCGTCGTTTACAGCTTAATTTCGTAAAAAGCAAGCATTAAAATTAACTTAACTGGTGGTAAAATGTTTGAGCTTCCATTAGTAAAAAATCATTTTCTACAGATTCCTCGTTTCCATCCAGTATATCTATGGGAAAAATTGGGTTAGTTAATGAAATCATGTTTTCATGCTATAATCTATTCAACACAAGTTCCACTTACTTCTAGTTTGACCATCTACCTCTATGCCAAGACGTTCCACTTGGTTAATTTTATCTGGCCCGTTGACACGTCTTGAGCAAACAAAACTAAGCCACTGGTCATGCTCACAAGGATTAACGCTAAAGTTTGTGGCAGTCATGATTTCCAGAGCTGGAAACAAATAAGGGAGATTGGAAATGAAGTTTGTTTTATGCATATATTCTTGTTTAATAAAAATGCTAAAGATTACTCAAATAAAATAATGAGAAAATAATACCAACTTACCTGAATCCAAACATTCTTCTTCATAACAGACGTCTTCATCGTAATCAGTTATTTCATCCCAGTCCGGCAATCCTCCTTCTTGAGCAAAAAGTTGAATTTTCTGCAAACTTCTCTTCTGCTCTTCTGATAAGGGGCTATTGCTCTCCCGTGATTTTCTTTTACCAGATACAGCACTACTAACAAGGAGTAAAAGTAAACCCAAAACAAACGGGTTTGGAAATTTGAGTTCCATGATTGACCAAGTTTCTGGGAATGTGTTATACGTTAGTGGAGTTATAAAGTTAAAATGAACAAGCACTTTGAAAATATATGCTTCGCTATGAGTGGCAGCAAAGACTATAAAATGATGATTTTTCAAGATTGTAACTTATATACATTAGTAAACTATTTTTTTACTCAATTAGTACAATTTAAAAAAATAAAACTTCTTCGTGCAATTAGCAACTTTTCCGTGTTTTAACGAACGAGTCAGCTTAGACGATTTTCATCTTCCAGACATAGTAATATCATGTTCATGTTCAGTGGATATGATAGTTAGGTACATCGAAAACTGTACAAGTTATACGTGAGTATCCAAACAATGGTAAAATCATTAAAACAAGTTGATGCAAAAATTGTATTTTTGTGTGGCTCTAATGATTTGATGCTATAATGATTCGTGATTCTAGGAACATATAGATATATTTTTCTAGTTTTCTGCGATTTGTAAAAATGTTAGTAATATTTGTACTAGTTTCTGAATTACGAAAGTCTCCACAAAGCTTGTTAGACTTGATACTAGCATGCTAGCTAAAATATAAAATATCCGATCCAAGGTCACTAGAAACCATTTATAGAAGGATTACCTTGAATCATAAGCAGAGGCATTCATTAAAGTAGCATAATATGCCGATGAGAACGTGAAAAATTAGATGGTAAGGGGAAAATCATAAAAATAAATCTATGAGAATATGCATTTTTTTTGTGGTTTCATTGATTTTGTGATGCTGGGAAAAAATATCAAGAATTTTTACTTTTCATCGATTCTAAAAATGTTTAGTAATATTCGTACCAGTTAATGTGGGAATTTCGGTAGGTATTTAAAACTTGACTTTACTATTTTATTTTTAAATTTATAAAACATTTTATTTCATATTTTTGAACTTTTCTCCTGACGAAGCGAAGGTGTCAGTTGTACACTGAAAGCTTGAGAATTAAATTTCTTAAAATGTCTACCATGTATCCTGAAAACTTTACTTATTATTTAAAACTTGACTTTACCATTAATGAGAATTTAATGGAATGGAATAGGACCAAGTTTTAAAAATTCCCCTTCTTTAAATTAGCTTGGGATTGGGCAAACTTCTTCCTCAATCTCTAACGATGATTACTATGAATTGTTCCAAAAACTGCAAAAGAGTTTAGGTCTCCGTAAACCGGCAAGAATGGATCAAATCCCAGGAATGATTCAAGTTGCCAACAATGCCTCATATGCCGGATACAACAGAGGATTACTACAAACTATGACGATTGAAAAGTTGTTAAAAGAAACTAAGAAATATGAGCAATTTTATTTCAAAAGTCGGGTGACACTGACTGGTTGAAGTTTTTCAGGCGTATTTTTGATGGAAGTGATATCAAAATAAGTAAAAGTACAAACATAACTCTAGTAATCGAACAGATTTATGGAATATTATATGCTGTTAATCAAGCATATGCACAAAATACGACTAGAGATTTATCCAACGCTCTTCACTTCAAACTCATCACTACCCTTTTGCAAGAGTCGACCACTTTGTTGGATAATTTGAATTCATTCAAATGTCTAGAAAAACCTGGGTATTTTCTTAAAATAAAGAAAACAACAAATATTACTCAAGAATAAATACGTAAAAGTATTGCTAACAAATGTGTTTTCTCTTTGTCAATGACGTTAGGTCAAGAGAGGAAATTTGTTTGAAAAGGTCAAAAGAAATATTCGGCTACTCGTTGGGAAAGTCATATCTCAAAGTTCATTATGATGATAAGAAAACGACCCCTGCAGTAAGTATTTTAAAACAGTAACATTTTTTTCAGTTAAGTTGACAGTCAGTGGAAATGACGTATATTCACAATTTTTGTCCTTATTTGATATTATTGAAGATTAAAAAATTAATGGCCAATATACAAAAAGGCTACAAAAACGTAATCGATGAAACAGAATGGATGGATGAGAAAACTAAGGAATTTTTAAAAAATAAAATTGACCCCATGAAAACATTTTACACAACCTGATTGGACCAAACATCCCGGAAGCTTTGGCATGTTTTACAAAGAAGTAAGAGTATTTTAAAATGGACATGAAAATAATGATAATACGAATCTAAATGTTTTCCTTTTCATAATTAGTTGAAAGCTTCAACGGACAAGACGAGTTCTCTTAATTTTATCAACATAACGAGCTGGGTAGTGCAAGCGAAAGCGTCATTTAACAAGAAACATATGGATAATAAGATGAAAAATCTCAGCATGTAAGATCAAATTGTAGCAAGATTGTTAATATTTGAAGTTGAGTTGAGTAATTACAACTAAAGTATTTTGTCCTCACAGTTATGACTTTGAGTGGAGTCATTATCTTGGAACGGTTCAAGCTCAATTTTTTAAAGTGAACAATGAAGCTCGTAAGTCTATAACAAGTGATTTTAAAATGTTTAAAATATTTAAATTACAATTATTGACATATATTTTTTAAAATCAGGAATCGAAGGTGGGATCTTGCAGTCTCCTTTCTTTACTGCGGACAGACCAGGGTAAGAAAATTGTCATTGTAATACTTTTTTTACAATGGTACGAAATTAGTAAGATAGCTGGAAAATTTGAATTTAACATTTCCACAATTATTCGATTTTAGATTTATGAACTACGGTGGAATCGGAATGATACTGGCTCACGAGATTGGACATAGTTTTGATCAAGAAGGTGAGTAAATTAGGGAATTAGGGAACCTTTTATTAACTAATTTAATGAATGATAATTTCGTGTGAATAAATCAAAGCGGAAGTGTAAAAATAATGGTTATAATCATAGGGCGTCTTTTCAACAATGACGGAGAAGAGAGGGAATTCTGGGATCCCATCAGCGTGACAAAATACAATCAGTCGGTGAAAAGTATTGCAGAGGATTACGGTACTTATTCGCATCATACTTCAGATACCGACACAGAAAGGAGGGATCCATGGCTAACCATAAACGAAGATATTGCTGACATACTTGGTATCCACATTAGCTTCCGTTCTTATCAAGAGTACCTCAAGGAATTGGAAAGGGACAGGAAGAAAGAGAAAATCCTGCCTGGACTCAAATCCTTCCCTCCTCAAAAGCTCTTTTACATGAAATACGGAAATGTTAGTTATCAGCGCAATATTTACCAACATGCATATTATCGTAAAGCAAAGATTGGAATAAAATTAATATTTTACTTGATTTTTATCCAGATGTGGTGTGACAAAAAGGATGTCCAAGATCAATACAATGATTTGTTGGGAAACCACAGCCCCGGTAATGTTCGAGCTACCATGCCCTTGAAACGCTCGAGAGAATTTGCGCAAACATTTGGATGTCCGGTGCCTGAGCGAAAGATATAAAATATTTCAATCAATTCTCAACACACAAACAATGAGAGGAGTTCTTTTTGATGGTTTTTCATTTTTCTATGCTTACTTCAAGCGATAAAACTTTTAACAATAATATTGATTTGATAGGCTCAACCCATTTTTGATAGCATTGTTATCCCTTTTAAAGCTACATCTTTTTTAATAAATTTTGAGTAAACCTTGCATAATATATCTATGGATACACAAATTCAATTTTTTTTGATAGACTGAACTTCGCTTTTCAAGGATTTCTCTAGCAAAGGCGATTACTTATGAAATACATGTCTTCAAGTTTAGAGCATGAACGATAAGCTTCGATAAGGCGTGTTAACTCGTTCATTCCACTCCTAGCGTGAAGGCTTCTTTCTGCATGACGGGATCTCAGGCTAAATCCTATGATGACGCATTCGTTGACGTGGCTTATGAAATTATGAAAATGAGGATTTGAACAAAAGTTGGTTTTTAACATGATATTATTAAATCATAATATTAAATCTAGTGAAAGCAGCATTTGTGCGTGATTTTCTCTGCATTTCGAAACTTATTCATTATTGCATTATTCTCCAAACTAGAGTAGATTGCATAATAAATAAAATTGACACAGTTTTAGAGCAATTATGTAATTTCAAAACTAACATGATGCTCATTCGATATTTTATATTTTATAGCTTGCATCAAATCTAACAACATTGGTGGAGGAGTATTTCGTAATTCAGAAGCTGGTATGAATATTACTGACATTTTAAAAATAGATGAAAAGTAAAATAATCAAGATATCTTTTTCAAGAAGCACAAAAATGCAGTTTTTCATAGTTCCATTTTATGATTTTATTTTGCAGTTGTGGCATACCTTTGCATAACATACATGGTTCACAATGAATCTACCTATCATATTCACAGGTATGATCTCTGGAAAATAAAAGTTTGCCTAAGCACGGAAACGATGTTTGCGGATCTTGATCTTGCCGACTTTGCAGGGAAAACATTATATAAAAATGCACTGGATAATCTTTTACATTTAATTATTATGTAACATTTAACCCGGGATGGCAGCGTCATACATATTCTTTATATTTTGCTTTGGATAAATATGATGTTGCCATTGTCATATATATGAGCAAGAACTAGAGCAAAGAATAATTTTTCTGAGACAATATCAATGCATATTTTTTAAATTATTAAAATGTTCTCCTCAAATATTGTCAATTCCAATATACTAAATATCAATATTTGTTTTTTGAATAATGAATGACATTCATTTTTCATTTAATAATTCTCCTTTTCTGTATTCATTAAATCCGAATTCCCCACACTCCAAGAAATACTCAAAAGAAGGAACATTCCCATACCATGCCTAATAAAGCAATGCAATCGACTGATAAGTATTACGCATTTTAGAATCTGCTCTATATTCTATCATCATGATTATAACCTCGCGAGTGACACTCAGAATTGTCTCGAATCTTTAGATACCTTTTTTAAAATATCCTTAACACTCACCTGCACACCTTTGTGATAGTCAGATAAAGTGCAATTATCGACATCGAGTGGTATTGGTATTACCACCATCGTGTTCTGGATGCTCATATAAGCGTCATTAGTGATTAGCAATAAGGAAATAGTACTGACTGGCAACTTGCGGGAGTTGCAATGCTTGGAGGAGTATTTCGTGTAATCCTGGAACTGGTACGAATATTACTAAATATTTTAAAAATCAATGAGAGTAAAGTAAAAATTCGAGATATATTTTTCCAACATCACAAAATCATTATAACCTACACAAAAATGCAGATTTGCATAAATTTATTTTATGATTTTCCCCTGAAAACCATCTTATTGTTCACGTTCTGATCTGCATATGCCACGTTAAGCTAATGAATGCATCTGCTTAGGATTCAAGGTAGTTCTTCCTTAGATGGTTTCTAGTGGTCTTGAATATTTTTTACTTTTGCTAGCATGCTAGCATCAATTCAATCACAAGCTTGGTGGTGCATTATGTAATCCAAAAACTGGTACGAATATCACTGACATTGTTAAAAATCACTGAAAAGTAAAATAATAAGGATATCTTCTCCTAACTAGAAGAACAATATCATTAAAGCCACATCAAAATCAAGTTTTTTATAGATTCATCTGTTCATCATTATGATTTTGTGGTTCTTGCACACATGCATAGCTTTCACGATATGCCTAGCCTGTCATATCCACTGCATATGGTATGCCTCTGGAAGATTTTAGTGTGAGCAGACTCGGTAGCTAAAACACGGAAACGATGTTCCAGTAGCTAGTTTTATTTTTAAATTGTGATAGTTAAAAAAAATGTTAACGTATATATGTTACCATCTCAAGTCAACTCATCAAGCAGTCTGTGTTGCCACTCTGAACGAATCGACTATTTTAAAAGTCCTTGTCAATTTTTCCTTTACTAACGTGTAACATTACTACAACTTTGTCCATCATCATGAAACTAAAATTTTCAAACCCAATTCCTTTGGGTTTACTTTTAATTCTTGTTGGCAGTGCTGCATCTGCTAAAAGAAACTCATGGCAAAGCGGGAGCCCATTATCACAAGAGCAGAGGAGATTGTTGGAGAAAATTCAACTTTCTGCTCGAGAAGGAGGATTACCAGAATCGGAATGGCGTGGAATAACAGAGTACGACAACGATGTCTGTTATGAAGAAGAATGTTTGTCATCAGGTAATTTGATATTGTTTACTCATTATTACATTTGAGTAATATGCTAATTATCGCAAGAATATGTGCTCAACGTGACTTTCATTTTAATTCTCTTCTTATTTGTTTCCAGCTCTGGAAGTTATCAGTGCCGCAAACTTTACCGCTAATCCTTGTAAGCATGATCAGTGGCTCAATTTTGTTTGCTCAAGACGCGTCAACGGGCCAGATAATCTTAGCCAGATGGAAAGTCTTGTGAAATTAGTAGACGTCCAAACTAAAAGTAAGTGGAATTAGTGTCGACTAGAGTATAACAGGCAAATATGATCTCAATATCCTAACCTAAATATTTTCGCAGATATACTGGATGGAAACGTGGAATCAGTTGAAAATGATTTTTTGTTTAAGGAAGCTCAAACATTTTACCACCAATGCAAAAGCAAAGGTATCATTTTTGCTACTTTTATTAAAAGTTTTTAATCCAGTTAACCACATCATCCTATATTTTTACAATTAGAATTTTAGGAATAGCTTACGTTACAAAATCAAGCTGATAACGACTACCAGGACCCAGGACGTAAAGGACATTATCAATTACGTACAAGGTATATATGGAGAATGGCCAATGTTAACAAATCGGGATCCTGGCAATGACTTTAACTGGATGAATATGGTTGCAGATCTAAACAGAATTGAGAGATTCAACTACAGACCACTTCTACTTTATGTAGCAACAGTTGGTGGTCCAAAGTTTGGAGAACCAGTCTCCGGGATTGTGGTATGTTTTTTTGCATAACCAAAACGATTATTAAAATTTCTAAACAACTTGAAGCCAAAGTCAGTTTTGATTAAACTTAACAGCTCCAGGTAGGAACAACATATTTCCCTTACTCCGATTCAGATATCAAGATAATGCTAGACCGCATTGAAAGAATGTCCGGACAAGAAGAACCTGCCAGAATTGAGCAAACTACGGATATGCTGGAATACGTTAATTCATTCGCTAGTATTAATTATCTCCCAGGCTCAATTCAAAATATGACAATTGAACAGTTGCAACATAAAACAGCAATTTTTTGAATCCCGTGGTGTACAAACCTACCACAGTATTAACTGGCTCAAATTTTTCCAAGACATTTATGCCGGAAGTAGTATACAAGTGACTAGCTCGACAATAATCAACGTGATGTTGGAAAAAGTTCTTGAAGTAGTTTTAGCTGCTAATCAGGCATATGAAATCAATAAAACTGTAGATTTGGCTAACGCTCTTCACTTCCAATTCGTCTCTACACTTCTCAAAGAGTCGACAAATGTATTAAATGAGTTAAGCACATTTAATTTTCTGGAGGAAGCTGGGTATGTCTTGAAAACATTAGTTCATAATTATTTATATAAATGTTCAGAATCACTCATGCTCCCTTTATGTGGTAGCTCAAGAGAGGAGATTTGTTTCCAGAAGACAAAGGACATATTTGGTTTCTCTTTGGGAAAGTCTTATTTAAAGGCTTATTATGACGATGCCAAAACTACCCCAGTTGTAAGTATTTCATAATATGTCTCTTACATAATGCCAGTAATACTACTATTCCAATTTTTAAATGTCTAACATTTTATTTATATATTTACTTACACCTCGGTTTTTTGCAATTTGCATATTTTATGGATCATAGGTTGCAGGCATGATGGATAAAATTAAAAAGGGTTTCAAAGTAATGATAGATGACAAGGACACTGCCTGGATGCAGAATGCTACAAGAGAATTTTTAAGGGATAAAATTGATAACATGAAAGTATTTTACACTCAACCTGACTGGACAAGGGATCCTGAGCAACTTGCAAAATTTTACGAAGGAGTAAGTATTTAAACTTTTGTTGATTATTATCCTAAATATGATTTGTGCAATAGCTAATACCGCTAGTATTGACATCTTTGTGACATTTATCTTCTAGCTGACCCCGTCGACTGATTTAGAAAGCTCATATCCGCTTAATTTCCTCGTCGTGATGAATTGGGTGGTTAAAACAAAAGCTGAATTTTATATGAAGCATGCAGAAAGAAAAGGAATTTTTAAAGGTTTAGATATGTAAGAGTTAAAATTTATATTCATGAGAAAATGCTTTGAAACGTTTTGGCAACTGTTGGAGATTGAAGTTAATGTATTTATGATTATAGCTATGATTTCGAATGGACTCACTACCCAGCCTTTGCTAATGCTCAGTTTCTCAAATTCGTAAACCAAATTCGTAAGTTTGTAACAAAAGTATAATATACATGAAATTACCTCAAATACTTTTCAAATAATGTTTGTACCATCTTAATATTTGTCGATATCAGGAATCGGAGGGGGTGTCACGCAATCCCCTATGTTCGTTGTTGGAAGACCAGGGTAAGAAAACTCCTATTTAGTTTGAATGCAGACAGGAATTACTTAACTCTGGTAAAATTGGTCATTTATGTAGATTCATGAACTTTGGTGGAATTGGAACAGTTCTGGCTCACGAAATTGGACACAGTTATGATCGAAATGGTAAGTGACACACTGAGATTGGAAATATATCGGCTAAGCATTTGAATGATTCTCGTTTGTATATTCATGTCACTCTCTGATTCGACAACTAATTTGATATCGTAATATTAAAACCTAGGGCGTATGTATAATAAAGACGGAGAACAAGGTGAATTCTGGGATCCTGTCAGCGCTCAGGGGTACAATGATCTAATCAAGAAGATGTTTGAGGATTATCGTGACAACACACATATCTCGGATAAAATAAAACAAATAAAGTATGCAGCTCACACAATTAATGAAGATATTGCCGACGCCTTTGGTATCTTCTTTGGCTACTACTCTTATCAAGAGTATTTGAATGAATTGAAAGCGGCTGGTAAGAAAGAGAAAATCCTACCTGGACTCAAATCCTTCTCTCCAGAAAAGCTCTTTTACATGAAATACGGAAACGTAAGTGACCATTGGAATATTTCACAGGGAAATTATCGTAAATATTAAGTATACGTTTGATGCTAGCTTTTTTGTAATATTCTTGACTAGATGTGGTGTGAGAAAAAGGACACAGAGGGCGAAGAAGTTTATAATATGAATGATTCCCACAGCCCTCCCAATACTAGAGCTACAATGCCTCTGAAACGTTCGAAACAATTTGCAGAAACATTTGGATGCCAACTGAACAAGCAAAAGGAGTGACAAGTGTAATGCATTCATATTCTTCCCGCACTTCAAAGCAAATTTATTCTCTTAATTCGGTTTTCCTCAAGTGCATTTTCCTTTTCTTATGTGAAATAACTTGTAAAATCCACTTAAGAGATTATAACTTTTGTAGCGACAAATTCTTATAATGAAATAAATGCATATTTTTCTGAACATTAAATCATTTGGATAGGGTTTGTGGTTTTATTGCAAATTTTGTCCACATGCGAGTAAAAATCTTGAGATGAAAGAGCTCAAAAGACGTGGTTTTGATTAAGGACAAGTTGCACCTGATTGTGGTGATGCTTATCTGCTGAAACTTCAGAGATATATCTTTTATGAATCATCTCATGATCTCATACCTTTCCATATCATCCCCTTAGCTATTGTGGTGAGATAACACGACCAAGGCTCTGAACGTCATAGTGATTTGTTTATAGTTAATGTATGGCTATATAGGAAATGTATTGATAGTCTAAATAGTTGCGTGGGTGTGCACAATCTGCACAATAGTAACTATTTATGGATAGGTGGATGGATAGATAGGTGGGAGTGAGTTATTGATATGGTTGTACGTGAACTCTTGGAGGGGAAAGTATTGACGCTTTCTCCCTCCTTTGACATTTCATTGTCAGTGTTATGTTTACAAGCATCTGAGGGGATTTTATTGCGTGATAAACAAAAACTAAAGTTCACCCCATTGGTGGATATGAATTGGAGAATGTGTGATACCTTCTGAACACTCAAAATAGAATTCCCAATCCTCAAGTTATTTTGATTGTATTATAAAGCAAAGTTGGCTTCTCTCAAAACTTTTCTCAATTACAATGGGCTAAAAACTAGAGCATGAATTTTCAATTGAAAAATTGATACTGTTGATTATTTGCATATTAAATCCTAAAGTATGTTGTGTGAATCATGTTTGAAATAAATATGAACCGACAATGGTGGAATATACAGGTATGTATTTTTGATAAAGTAAATAGTTTTAATGAAGGCAATACAGAAAGAAAATGAAGCACAATTAATTTAAATATTTACGAAAGTTTCAGCTGCGAACTTATTTTCAAAGCTAAATTTTTAACTGAAAATGAACCAACTAAGAACAATCAATATGATTTTTAACTACATACAGTCAACAGTTACGCAACCACCTTATTTACCATTTGTTCATATAAAGGTCCCATCATGCCACTGATCGTTTCATAAACGAGATTCTGGATCCTTGCGATCTCTCTCTCATCCTTTGTAGCTTGAGGTCCGTCCAGGTAAGGAGCGATGACAGAGCCTACCTTGGAATATGTAGCTACCCCGATAGCTGCATACATTGGATTTCCATATAACTTACGGATGCAAATATCCAAATCCTTTTCTTCTAGCTTCATCAACTCATAGGTATTCCAGGATTCCAAGCTGTTTTCAGACGTTAATGCATTTTCAAACTCTTGTCTAACCTTAGCCTCGATTAGATTCGTAATATAGTCAATCTTTGGGATATACTCAAGTTCATATGGAATGGTAGCTACTTGCTCGTAAATTGGGTTTGTCATCAGCTTCACCAAACTTGCCATCGTATTCGGCCACTGGTTCAATGGTGGAAGTTCATGCCGGCAGACATACCCGTTAGCGAAATATGTTCCAGTTTCACTATCCACTTGAATAAAGTAGACCTTTGTGTCAAAGCTGTAGATTCGATGATCTTGGTAAACTCGCAAGGCCTGAGTTTCCACAGTCTTACTTCCGTTGTCGACCTTCAAGTGGAATAGGTGGGTGGGATGGTTCTCATCAAATTCTTTAGCGTTGAGATAATGCATTAGGGGATTTTGATCTTCCAAGCTTGACTTTGATTTTGTGTAAAATGTCAACTTTTCTCCATCCCCACTTGGACCCACCATCAAGTGAGTGTCTGTAAAAAAGAAGGATTTGTCACCAAACCCGTAAAAGGACTGGTCTAAAAGGAACTCGTAAGTTGAGCCGATAACTCTGGTAGGGTTTAAATTCACATCTAGCAGAATATCTCCTGGCTTGATTAGTTCCACTGGTTTTTCACTTCCGTCCGCTAGTAAAATTTTTGTACCTTCCTTCAAGCAACTGGATCGTCCTTGTGGCTGTTGTGATACTGTCTGCATCAATGCAGCCGTTCTTTTTTCAGATGCTTCGTTTATTTTAGCAATTTCAGCAAGGTGCTCCTTTACACGCCGCTGGTTCTCCTCTTCATGTTTTACTCTTTGCTCTGCAGCCTGTTTTATGAATTCTTGACGTTCCTTCTCGTTTTCCTTTCTTATTTTTTCGAGTTCTAACTGAAACTTCCTGTCCCTCTCAGCCTGCTCCTGTCTAAATATCCGATTTTCCTCTTCAATGGCCTTATTTCTTTTACTATTTTCCTCTGAAAGGCGAGTGATTTCTTTCATCAGGGTGGCAATCTGCTCATTTGATTGTTTCATCATTTCTGCTACCATGATCATTACGTCTGATCGGGGTGGAGGAGGATTTATGCTTATCTGTGCTCCAGTTCCAGGCACCACGTATGTCAAATGTGAGTCAAATAGTTCCTTGATAGCTTGGTCCATCATAGTGACATACTCTCTCCCCATAGGTTTGACGACTTGGCTCATAGGCACCAACTCCATGTCGGTGGTGAGCATGACGGGCTCAAAGAGAAGGGATTTTCTCCAGCCAGACAGAAGCTGCGCTGTCCTTTCCATTGATAAAGTGGAAAGATCACTGACATGGTATTTGTAACTGCCCCCGCGGAAAATTAAGGAATGGGTGACTCCTTCCAGCATATGCTGGCTTCTATCAAGTGTATCATCTCGTGGTGTTAAGGCTGACATATCTTCGCCAAAACGGACGATATCAAAGAGTGCTC
>JAHZNA010005016.1:0-10812 GCA_027743935.1 Sinodicranocentrus sp. ZH6 | reverse complement strand
CAAACAATGCGTTTACCCTCTAGCTTGAACTGCTATTTGTCATGTTGTTAGTAATTAGTAATTAGCTTACGTTAGATGACTGCCGCTAGAAATCCACTTTAAACCCACACTTACAAACACTTTCTAGCAAGCTATTGTACATGTACATACAGCAGTACAATATGAGACTATAATGAGACTATGAATTATAAGTGTTAAAACTTCACTGAATGTTTCAATATGTCAATGCCTGATTTTGTTGGAAGGATTTAAAATCTCTGGTGGCTGAAAAATATCAGTAAAGGATTAATGCGAATTTTCAATTTGTAGATTTTACTTGCTTTCCATAAAACTCAAACAACCTGGCGACTCTATCTACAAACCACGTCGGGGGTCAAGGGGTGGCCCAGACGATAACCGTTTCTGGAGTAAACACCCCTTCTGGTATAGCAACCCTCACAATACCCGCATCCTCAGTTCCTCAGTGGATGGCACGACTGAAAGTCGATTCCAGTACACTGGCTGCAGTAAACGCAGGTCATCATCATATTTCAATTGGAAATATTAATCTGACAAACACTACTCCCATCCAAAGTTCAGGTTCAATGGTTACATCTACCGCAACAACTCCTGCAACAATTCAAGGCACCCAGCTTCTTGGAACTATAGACTGTTACGAGGATGTTTTCAAAGAAATAACAAAGAAACTGTACGGAGATGAAACTGGGATTGCCATTTCTGGAGACATTTTGGATTCTTCTATTGTATCATCCGTGGCAACTGTAGGTGGGACGCAGCCGATTGTTTATGAAACGTCAGAGTTATTCCGACAAGATCCCAATGCTGCAGCCGCATTAGCCTCAAACTCTGCTGGCGGGTTAGCAATCGTCGCTGCCCCTGGAACAAATGGTCTACCTGCAGGAACGATTTTAGTCCAACGAAGATTGCAAGATGAAAAAGGTATTTTAAATAAAATCGATGAAATGCATAATATTGAGCTTATTTGTACGCCACTATAACACATTATACGAAAACGAGTTAGTATGCAATCGTTAGTACATGCAAAACTATTTTTCAGGACGAATATGGACAATTGAAGGCTTACCCCAAGCAGGAGAGCAAATTGCATTTGCTGCTGTTGCTTCCAACTCTGGCACAATGCACCAGCATACATTGCAACCCACAGCAATCCAACAACCTCCACCTGCATCTGAAGAAAGGTGGTTTGAAAGCGATGAGCAATTAACTTGGACGCAATCAAGAATTGCTCGTTACAACCCCACACAAAAAGTTTTTCGATGTGTGGACTGTGATTTTGTGGGATTTCTCTCACGAGTCGCTGAACATTGGTTAGGAAACCATGCAGACTTGCGTGTTTTTCAGTGTCCTCGGTGTCCGTATACTAGTGCATGGGCCCGTTGCGTCAGAATGCATTTAACTCGTCAACATGGGGAAACTCTTACAGATAATAGCTTATGGAAAGAGAACCCCGTGTTGGAAGAGGTAAGTTGACTGCTTCACATTACATACGATTACCTTGTATATCTTCTTGATATTAAAAGCAGGTATTCATATTTTTTCCTGATAATTCCAGGTGACCAAATTTTTGAACACGCTGAAAACAAAGGTGGAACAAAAAAGTGAGCCTGTCAATCCTAATGGAGATACGGAAAACGACAAAACAGGGGCCTATTCAGTATTTTAACGGTAGCAAAGTTGTGGGCAAGCAAGTGCGTCATCAGCAACAAAATCAAATCCAGGTTCAGTTGCAGCAAACCCAATTGCTGTCACAGGATCAGTATGATCAAGTACAAATTAAGCAGGAACATTCAAATGCAGGAGTTGTAATGGATAGTGCTACAGTAGATGCTATCGCTGTACACCTACAGCAGCAAGGAACAAATCAAGTGGGAGTGGTGCAACAGATACCTCATATTGCCTATTTTAACCCCCAACCTGCCCCGGGACAAACTGGTCCTTTACAAGGTATTCCTGGCGTAGGAGGAACCAAAAAAGAAGGTAGTTTGTTTACTTTGTCTAAACCATAATAATGACTAATGACTAGATTACATATTAACGCTCGTGAAATTGATTGTTTAATGTACTAAAAGCAAAATTTTTTAGAATTGTGATTTATTAATTTTCCAGTTAAATCTAAAGGTCATAAGAAGAAGAAACTAGGAGAAAAAATGTACACGTGTTCATACTGCCCTTGGCAAGGGGTCGACAACTGGTGCCTAAAAAGACATTTAAATACACATATCAAACCTTTCCTGTGTGCACTTTGTGATTACAAAGCGGCCAGAAGTGAAAGACTAGCGACACACGTTTTAAAAGTACATAACAAACGCGTTTGCCACAAATGTTCCTTCCTTGCCGATGATTCAGAGAGCCTTAGTCAGCATATTCAAGAGAGCCAGTAAGAACAAATAATCAATTGACTATTGACTTTGCATCATCATGTTTTGTGCAGTATCTAGCACATAGCAATACGAACTTGTGCATTTAAATTATGTTTAATGTAATTTATGTACCTATTTTTTGCATTTACAGTCAAAATCCACTGGTGAAAACCGGATTCAACTGTAATGTATGTCAAGAATATTTCGAATTGCGAGCTGACCTTGAGGCTCATGCGATTCTTGAGCATCAAAAAGTTATAGTACAATGCGATTTATGCGACTTCCGGACGACTGATGAGCTGAGCATGGAAGCACACCTGAGAGATAAGCATAATCTCACACCTGGAATGGGAGCCGTAGCAGCTGCGGCTGCAGCTGCTGCAGCAGCAGCAATCGGCCAATCAGTAAATTCGCAATATGTTAGTTCTAACTCGATATCCTCTTAACCTTTGCTAACTAAAATCTTACTTCTTCATATTTTTAATTATGTATTTTTAATCTGTTAGATGCAAGGACATTCTCAACCCCAAGTACATATAGGTGACCAAATGGAAACTTCAGATCAATTACTCTCCGGTTCAGGTGCTATTGCAAGTATGTCCAGCGGTCCATCTACAAACGTTGGAAACTATGCAGGAACTTCTCAAGCTAAAGGCGCCTTATTGGAAGCTGAAGTTGAACTTGCTGAGCCGGAAACTTTATGTGAGAAATGTGGAGTTGATTTTCTGGATGAGCAATCCCGGAAACTTCATGAAAGGAGGCATGAGTTAATAAACCCTGCTGAAGATGAAGCAATTAAAGGAGCTAAAGCAATTACAACGAAACGGTTCTTTCGAAGTTATGTGTGTAGCACTTGTTCTTACACATGTGCAACCAAAAAAATGATGATGCAACATCAAAGAGCACATACTAGTTTCGAATTGGTGTGTCAAGCTGAGAACTGTATGTTTAGCACTCCTTTTGACAATACTTTGAAAGAGCACATTCAAAATGATCATGGAACTGAAGAGCACGTGAGGTTAGTTTAAAAAACGACTTTTATGGCGCCGAAACCACTAATTGGTGAAATAATATTGAATAATTGATTTGATTTTTTTAGATGTCCCCATTGTGGGCTTCGTATGCCGTCCAATAGTTCTTTCACCACTCATTGGCGCTTTCACCATCACACGATTTGCAGTTTGTGTGTAAACATTTACCGAGTTAGATATGATGTTAAAGAAAACGACATACATGATGTCATATGTAAAGCCCCAGTAACTACGACATATTCCCGGGATAGTGATGGTTCCTACATTAAGATGGAGTCAATAGTCCAAGAGTTAACCCACGTAAATCCTTTAGGAGATCACAGACTTGAGGATGATTTAGCAGGTCTAGTCATACCGGACAGTTTCACCGAACCAATTCTGAAGAAACCAAAGCTAGAATTCGGTTTGCAATCTTCTGCAAGTAGATTGTATCGAAGAGAAAGTATTCGCTTTCTCCCTAGACTAGTTGAAGTTACTGTTGCTCCTATTCCTCCAAAAGTTGCCCGGAAATGCTCATCGAGAAGACGTAATTACAGTAAACGATGGCTCAGAAGACAAGCTTATCAGAGTGAAGGCACAACGCTACTGGGAAGGGCTACTATGTCTAACCGTATCAACAAGTTTTTAAAACAGATTCAGAAAATCGAGACATCCCGTCGTCAGTCGGGATTAATCCGTGTGTCACGACGTCGTCGCTATTGTCAGAAAGGCACTTTTTCGTGGTTATTTCGAAACTCTAGAGAAGGTTATAAGTGTTTTAGTCCGTTGTGTGAAAACAAGTGTTCTTGGAGGTACCCTAGAAAATTGGGATTGATTCTTCACAATATTTGGTACCATCGAATACCACGGTTTAAATGTGATATTTGCGGCCTACAGTTTCCTCACCTTTATCAAGCTTTTCTCCATAAAATTGTGGAACACGCAGACTATTTGTCTCAAAATCAAGCATTAGTCCAGGCAGCAGCGCAACTCCAAATGCAACAGCAAATAGATAACATGACTCAAGCGCAATTAGTGGTGGACACTGGTCAAAATCATATGCTTTCGTGAAGAACGATAGTTAGTTCTTTTTAACCAAGTAAATGCATATCCAGTTGTTTTGTGGGCCAAAGAAAAACTATTACGCTGTAGCACAAGATGCTGTCGATAGTTTAAGAACACGTTACAGTTGCGATAAATTATTCGGTATATTCATATATGTCACTTTTAGTGTTTTGAAATTAGTTTTGAGTTATCGTATTATCAGTACATAAAGGTCATTATCATCTTCGCATATGGCTTGATTGAACCTCGTGATTCTCATTTACTTTAACCATGTTAGTAATTTTTATGTATTTATTACGGGGTATTTTTAAGTCACCGTTACGTACGCATGTAACCCTATGAATTTATTCCTGATCGTGATATTCCGAAAGTATTATTTATTTAACAACACTTATGTTCAAACTCACTTAGAATCTGGTTCTTACAAATTAACAACCCTCGATACGTTATGCAGACTGATTCCCTAAAAGTGTTGGAGCACATTACTGAAGCAAATTATATATTGATGAATGCAAAGGCACCACACTAATCCGGTGTGTGTAAATTAGCTTTATAAAAGTTACACAAGCTGAAAAATTTGTAATTGATTGGCAAGCATGGAAGGAACCAGTTCTGAACGGAAGCCTTTGAATAATAATGTCCACAATGGATATTGTTGAGATAACCTGAATGCAAAATTCATAAGACTATACCGTGTTTTAATTAGAGATAGTTACGGTTAGATAGAACTCCGCAATAATGATTATGTAAGGATATGAGAATCAGAATATACTTGTGTGAATATTTTAGTGTTTAATATACGTATCCTACAGACTATTTATGTTGCATCCACACAATGTCGTTATTGTTGGAAAATGACAAATTCTCTTTCTGAAATGTTCAAATCATATAAATTTGTAAGCGAGATGGTGGAAACCTTGTTGAAAAATTAAAACGCGAGAGAATACCTTTATAAGTTAGTAATAATGTACAGCATATTTTACGCGAATGAGGTTTATTATTCATACGTAAACATTTTCGAATTCTTGTTTCGCGAAACACATAGATAGCCCATATATTCGAATGTATTTTTCGCATCAATTAAAATAATCAAGTAGATGAAAATGAGGACACAGTGAGAAAGGGGAAATCACAAATTCAATACAAACTAAGTGGTAAATTAACACACGTTGTATACTTAATAGTTTTACCGAATCTGACACTGAAACGACGGATTGAATTGATTGAAAGGTCCTTTTGTTATTAGGTAGATTATTCGATCTTAATTGTAAAATAAAATAAAGTACGACTACAACTATCCCAAAAGTTCATCAAATATTTAAGGTTCAAGAGAAGTACACGAGAAAATCTGATATTTTCTTTGCTAATGCCGTCAATAGTAAAAGGCCAAACTGTTTGATGACTGATTTATAAAGTCTTTTCTCATCATCTAAAGATTTCATATATTTACTCTAAGAAGCCACCCTGGAATTACTAGTATTGAACAAGTAACTATTAAAGCATTTTGAAGATATTCAGCTCGTTTCCAAAGTACAGAAGCGGCACTTTCCCAACCACACTCTAATTCGGAAACAAAGGCATGCATTACACCTGTTCCTGGTTTATTCTGACATTCAATATTTCTTAGCATTTGAAGCATCTCGTCGCAACGAGCAGATTCATCTTTTGGAGTTGAAGATGCAATGGGACATGTTTTCTCCATCCATTGTCGCAACCAGAATTCTATCCATCTGCACAAAATATTCACATATTAATCATATTATAGTCATTTGTTGTCAATATTGTTGTAATCCGATATGAATAAAATCGTACCCTGTTCCACATGAACAAGAGATCGCCATGCTTTCATCTAATCCCAAATCTTCAAGGTATGTTGCATACGGTTCCTTTCTGTACTGCGAGTTGGGATTAGAAATAGTTTTCAGGAAGGAATTATTACCCTTGATTTCCAAGGTCAGTTGAGTTGCATCCCCAAGTTGGTGCAAAACATTGCCTGGCAAATCTGTCAATCCGGTGCTGTCAATTGTCAGTTTCAAATGACGGGCAGTAATTTCCTATTATTATATTTCATTATTCCTTTTAAGTTGAAAATTGAAGGTTAGTTTTATTTGCGAACGTTAATTTACATACGTCTAACGCCCCGGCAGAAATACTTAGCAGTTCTTTTCCAGAGAGAGTAATACTGGAAACCTTTTCTGGTAAGGGGTAAGATCGAAGTTCCAACGCCATCACGGGAGTTCCCATCTTATCAAAATAACGCAAGGTAGCAATCATTATAGCGGCATACAAACTTGTGCAGTAAAATTGTTTACCTTCAGATGCAAATCTTGCAAGGATTCCACTGCTTGTATGAGTGAGGCTGGATTGATTGAAGATGAAAGTGGTCCAATGATTAGCTTTTTAAGGCAACCAAGTGGCGAGAAAACTCCCATCTACGATATGCAAAATTGCATTAAGCATTAAGTAATACCTGTAATATTCCCCGATTAGTCTTCCTAACAAAAACTTACTTGAACGGATTCCAAGGGCAATTCTGACATATCCAGTTCATGCAGACGCTCCAACTGGAGAAAGCTGTCATTTGTCAAACTTCTAATCGGGTTATCCTGCATGAAAACTTGCGATAAGCGTGGGATAGTATGCCAAATGGTGTTTGGCGGAGCTGGAATTTCGTTCCCAGAAATGTCTAGTGTACGGAGACTGGAAACATTCACGCCAAAATTTGTAGGAAGGTATGTTAGTTTGTTATGAGATGCGTTAAAAGTAAGCAATTTTGGAAATGTATCAAACTCTGGCAAACTTTCCAAAGACATGTTGGCAATATGGACATATAACAATGTATCCTTTGTTTCTTCAAACAATCGAGATGAAATTCTTCCCATAGGATTTCCACTCAGGTCCAAATGCAACAAATAGTACAAACTGTCAAAGGTGGGATCAGCGATAACTACAATACGATTATTCGATAAATCCAGCCATCTTAATTTCTGCAAGCACTCAATCTGGCTTGGAGCAAGGCTTGAAATCTCATTCCATGATAAATCCAAATGAACCAAAGTCGGGGCGACGCGAGCCAAAGCATTTTCCGGAAACCGTACTAATTGATTATTTGCAACATTCAGAATTTCCAAACGTGTATCTTTAAAGAGTGAGTCTGTAAGAGCTCTAATTTTGTTATCAGCGGCAGACAACACGCGTAGATTAATACAGCCTTCAAATAAATCAGGAGGGATATCACGCAGCATGTTGTGATCCAAATTAATTGACTGGATATATTTTGACTCTCTAAAAGCATTATATTCCACTGTGTCCAAGTCATTGTGCTGAAGTTTTAAGGATTGTATAAATGTCATTCCAGAAAGGTGTTCCAACGTTAGATTTTGCAAGTGATTAAAGGACAAGTCAAGCTCAATCAGAGTGCTACTTATTGGTGCAAAGAAACCTGACGAAATGAAACTAATATTGTTATGGGACAAGTCAATTGCTTCAATGCTTGACGATGATATAGAGACTAAGATTGGGATAGAAATGGGTTCTACTTCCTCCTCATTTTCTATGGATGAGTGATGTACCGGTTCCGTAACTTCCTCGCTCGTTATTAGCCTCTGAATGCTGTTATAACTGAGATTAATTCTAAATGAGCTCAGCGTTCCCAACTGTTCAAACGCATCCAAATTTATGGAAGTAAGTCGATTGTGGCTCAAGTCCAGGATTTGCAATCTAGGTAGGTTCTGGAAAGCTTCATCTTTCAAAATTGTTATCTTATTTCCAGCCAAATTTAAAATTCTCAAGTTTGTCAAATCCTCAAAAGCCCTTTTGTGAATTGTTTCAATCAAGTTTTCATTCAATTCAATGAACTCCAGCTCATTCAAGCGAGTAAAAGTAGTTTCTCTGATTTCTTTGATATTGTTAAAACTCATAAAAATTCTTTGGATTCGAGGAACTTTAGTACATTCGAATAACGATTTTGGCACTGCTGAAAGTTTGTTGAACCGAAGATTTACATATACCAGTTGTTTACTCTCTGCAAAAGTGTCTTCGGCAATTGTATTGAAACCATTGCTGCTTAAATCCAAATACCGGACAGCGCTCAATTTCTGAAAAGCTTTTGATGGAACAGCCCCCATTCGAGCAGCATTGTTCATCTTAAGCTTAATTAAGGAATGGCCAACTCCGTCAAATGCATTGTTGTCAATTCTTTCTATTCTATTTTCTGACAAATCCACCGACTTCAAACCTGTGAGAGGATTAAAGGCGTCTGCTTTAATAGAAGTGAGTTTTCCCTGTGAAATCTTCAAATCCTCAACGGCTAGTCCAAATCCATCAAAAATCTGAGAGGTGAGAGATGCCATTCCAAAGTTGCTGATATTCAAACTCCGTAAATTTCTCATGAGTTCAATATCCTCCATGGAAAAGGGTGCCATCATGTCCCCAACCACACTGAATCTGTAGAGAGTAAAAAGTCTGAAGTTGTCCAACTCATCTGGCGTGAGCTGCAACCGGTTTTGATCTAAGTTTAGGTGACGCAAGCGGTCAAAATTTTCGAACAGCTCGAATGGAAGTTGAGAAATATTGTTAAAACTTATATCTAAGCTTTCAAGTGTATATTCCAAGCCTCTAAATGCCTTCGGCTGAATTTCTCGGATGAAACAATGTGATAGGTCTAACTCATCAATTTTGGCATCCTTAAAAGCATCGTCAACCAGGGCATCAATGGGATTATTGGATAGTGTAACGACAGAAACTTTCTTGAAATTCTGAAATGCGAATGGTGGCACAGCAGAAATTCTGTTATAAGCCAACTTCAGATGTCCAACAGTTAGCTTTCTCTCGAAAAATATATCAAATGTTGAGGTCAATAAATTAGCTGACAGGTCAAGTGTTTTCAAGTCCAAGGAGGATAATGCATCGAATGGAATCTTCTGGAATAAATTATCGTTAAGGTAGAGATTTTTGAGAGATTTTGAAATAGTTGAGAACGCTTGGCTGTGAACGAACTGAATGCTATTGTCACTCAAGTCAATCTTTTCCAGTCGAGGCAAACTGCCAAATGCGCCCTACAAAATAACAAAAAATCATCAGCGACTGTCATTGTCCACTATCGAGCTATCGAGCTATGATATACCACATTGTAATATAATTCATATATGTGGGCTGCCAATAATGGATGAGGGTCTCCATTCTAATCAATCACTACTATTATACGAGAAGCCAAAAATGTGGGACACCAGAGTCTACGTAAGCATGTCCTAAAAAGCTAATCAAGCAAACACTTTATTAAATTAGCGATTTTCATCCTTGTCAACGCAGGTAGCCCTGTGCATGGAAAGAGATTAGCTTACTATGTCGTCATTGTATTGTATTGTACAAGTGGTAATGGTATAAAAGGGAAAGAAAGAAACCAGTTCAAGTATTCTTTATAAGGGCATATTGGGATTTATAAACGTGATTTGGAAGAAAGGATTCTTCTCCGTAACAAGCAGTTAGCCCTTATATATAATTATCCAATGTTTGCATATACGCTTTCTCATGCACATTTTGACAAAAAATAATGGTACCACGGAACAGCTATAGACTGGGACGGGTAATGACTAATGAGCATGAGTTTGGGAATCGTAGTAACATTGAAAGGGTTTCACCAATTTACATACTTCAGTGAATCAAATTTATGTACTTTTATGCTGCATTCACAACATACCTCTTGAATGTAAGTGATCAAGTTGCCAGCTAATCCCAGACATGTAATCGAAACTGGCAGTCCATTCAGGTCATCCGGATAAATATCTGTGATTTTGTTATCTAAGATGGATATTTCAAAAAATATAATATGTAATTGATGTACATACACAATCTTATTATTGTAAGACAAAGGACAATTTCGGCCAGACTAGGCTAGAGAAAAAGGAGCATAATTAAAATATCTACGCATCCCATACCATAACTATCAGGTAGTTTAACTTTGAATGACTGTATGACTCACATCCCAGATTAAGCACCTTCAACTTTGCAGGTTTAGCCAACCTACGTAGAGCACTTGTCGGTATTACGGTTAAATGATTTTGCTGAAGGTCCAATTCAGATAGGAATTTCGACATCCCAATGAAGGCATCATCGGCCACATAGTTTAAGTGATTCCCTTTAATTTCCAATCGCCACAATCCTTTCGATAAAAAAGCACACTTCATTACATCAATTACGCACGGTAAATTTACTTGTAAAATACTAGATTTATGATCCAACATAATTATAATTATGTTTTTACCAGATCCAACTAATCGCTTATCTTCCAAAACTTGCAGATTATTGCCGACCATGGAAAGCACAAATGCCCGACTGCTATTCAAGGTCAAAGGAAT